>JAFIDM010000002.1:78152985-78171260 GCA_023159025.1 Thereuonema tuberculata | reverse complement strand
GAAATAATGTAAATTTTTATTATAATTGGGACATGGATGATTAGTATGATTAATGTTCTGTTTTAGAAATAAGCTTTTAGAAAGAAGTTTTAAGAAATTAAAAACATTAGAAATGTTAGGGAAAAATAAATAAGTATTTGCATGTTGCTTGCTTGATTTTCCAATTGCTATTGTATCAACAAAGTAAAAAACATAAAAATAGTAAACATTATTATAATTTGAAATACCTGCTGAAGCAAGGGTTTAAGAATAGGAGAGCTCTGCCATCCAATGTAAGCAGCAACACCAACAATACAGTCAAAAAAAGATCCTCTGAGATGACGATCCTCTTTGTCATTCAAGAATGTAATCATATGGGATAAAAGAATATCATTTGCTATAAGGAAAAAAAATAATAGTTAAGAAAATGTGATATAGGAAAATAATTACAAAGAAGGTTTACTGTAGGTGCTTCGGAATTATGTTTCATATAGAAAATATCCAGAGTAGCACTTTTCACATGCAAACGATGAGTCTAGCTACTGTCCTATTAAAATGTTGACTAATTCTGCACTAAGTTTTATTACTTCTATATTTTATATTATTCAGAATTTCTTTTTTAATTCACAACTATCAAATGCTATGCTACAGTTTTCACACACATACTGGCCAAAAAAATTATAAACTATTAAGATAAATAGTACGTAGCAAGAAACAAGAATATATGCAAATGCAACAATAACCTGAGCTTCAAATGTGTTGTGATGACATTTAATAAAACAGCATCACATATTTGGTTGCAGTTGTTCATGTAAAAATACGAAAACTACTTGATCTGTAAATCTAGCAGGAGCCAAAATTAAAAAGCAATCATCTCAAAAAAATTTTAGCAACTGAAAGATAAGTAGATCTTCTTTATCCAAATGGCACAAATGGATTCCTTTTGAGCCTAACGGAATGCAGGACAAGGAATCAACATTTTTTTGTATTATTGGTTTTTTTTTGGGGGGGGGGGGCATAGCGAGACCAGGATCCTTAACCTTTTGCACCTTCCAGGCATATTATCGGAGGAGTTTGGCTGGATCATGAGTTCTAAGAGTACTAAAAACGGCCGTCCCAGTCTCTTGCCGATGACAGATCAGGGTGCAAAATCCTTTAACTTTCTCTTGGGCCTCTCTGTTGACTGTCATTTGTTGTATTATTACTATTATTATATCGAAAAAGTTTCAAACCATGGGATTCCCCAGCCAATACAATATGGCGGGTCAAGGACCAAAGCATATATTGCCAAGTGAATAAATAAAAAAAAAAAAAAAAAAAAGTTTGAAAGAATAGTTAGGGATGTGTGCTTGTGTCCATAAATTTCCTATTATTATTATTATTATACTTTTTTAAATAGTGCACTAAATAACATAGAAATTATCATGATACATTCAATATAAAAGATTTTAATTAATTTAGATTACATTAAAATTTATTAATTTTTGGCTGTTCACACCACGTGCCTATCTCCCAGATCACTAGACCTTTTAATAATTTACTATATTATAAAATCAAATTTCCATCAGCAATTGGAATCACTGTTAGTCGTAATTTTGAAAACAATTAATAAAAGCAAATGTTTTGTTCACTTTAAAGATCCTAAACAATGGACATTTTTTTATATTGACCATAGGTCAATCGATGATTAATTTCTCCGAGAAAAATAAGCCATACACATGAATGGCTGTGGAGTTGAACTTTACTTGGTTAGATGATAAGGTCTGCCAAGTTTCATCTTGAAATTCATGTTAGACCTCAGGTACCTCCCTTATAAGACATCCTACTTCCATCTGAAGCATTAAATCCCAAACTGTTTTTCAACTTCATTTCACTTCATCAAAAACAATTTTAAACAAAATGTAAAGAGAACTTGGTATAATTAACAAAGACTTGAAGTACTTCCATTACTTGATAAAATTTCAGTTAATTTTAATATTCAACAGCTTCCTTACAAACAGTATCATCATAGGAAGGGTTATGGTTATGAATCTGAGTTATGAAAACTACAGTATTGGGCAAAACAGTAGCGAAAAACATAAACCAGGAATGGGAGCAGTAAATATAATTAAATATCAGTTACATAGTACAGGAATCCATCCAAGGTGTGCACAAGATGTTCTAAATGTTCCATTATTACCTAGACCCTACATCAAAACCTAATATCAGTTACTAGATAGTTTATTCAAATAGATCCTGATGTTGAGACATTCCCTGTTATCGAGTGGTGATGAGAAATGTTTCATTATTGTTTGTTTTGTCCAATACTTTATTTTTGTATATCAATCTTCTATGGTTTGGTATCAATTCTTAATACAAAAAATTGTGATACAGGTACATCAGACTCTAGTCCAATTTTAAGAAATGCATTAAAGAAATAGTGAATGGCAGATCACAGATGAGAAAAAAAAAATCATTCTAGCAATCAAAAAACTATTTCTACAAAAATTAAAATTATCATTATCTCAAAAATTAAAAGAAACAAAACAGTATTAAAGGATCAAGTTATAAAATTGGAAGAAGAAATGAAATGTAAATTGGCACTATGAAGAATAACAGGGTCAGCAAAGAAGACATCTTGAGGGGTTTCTTATACTAACTGCTAAGAAATCACTACATGAAACAAGTATCTTTTTGGACTTTATGTCCTTGTATCATTTATGTAATAAATTGGCCAAAATTACAATAGAACATAATTCCAGAAAATATTACTGACACTTTTAAATTTAGTATCTTCAGTGATACAACATATTACCAAGAATGTTTACCTTCTAACACAAATAAATGCAAAAATTTAAAGTACATTTATTACCAATGCCAATTTTTGAGAAGATAAGTCACATCTCCTCTTTATCAAGCCTACAAAATAATTAGAAGTTACGATATATTAACAATCTTAAGAAGTGAGCATGTGAATCACCATTAAGGAATTGTTTAAATTTAAACAAATCTTATAATAGATTTAAAACAATCCAATAATAAAGGTAATTAACAATCTAATTCTTCAAATTTTACAGTGTTATGACGTCAACACAAATCATTTATCAAATCATTAGCCATTCCTATTAAACTGTGATTAACTTTCACTCCATCATTCCTATTTAAATTTCTATCTTTTGTATTTCTAATTCAGATACTTTCAATTATTTATCTTGTTTTAGAATCTTTTTCAACATACATAATTTTGATTTCCTTATTAATACAATGCATTTTATTAATACAATGTTCCACCACTGCAGATTTGTCAACCATTTTATTTTTTATATAATACCCATGTTCAAGAACCCTCTTCCCGATTGTTCTTTTGCTTTCCCCCGATAAAAAGCCCCACAATTCAAACAGTCATTTTACAAACCACCCCCCTTTTCATTTCTCTTGTCACTAATGTTTAATTTATTACTTAAAATGATTTTTAACTTATTATTGTATTCAAAACCAATATTGACGTTAAATTTCCTACATATCTTTTTTTAGTTGTAAACTATTTTTATTTAGATATGGGATAAAAAAATTTTATTTTAAAAGTGTTATATTTACGAATAGCTTTATTAATGAATTTATCATTATAACCATTTTTTCTAAAATCATCTTCAGTACTGGTAGATCTGTCGATCCTTTGTAAATAATTACACTGGCCTGCGAAGATTTTCCGGCAAAAGTAATTGTATGTGATATACGTTACATTTAGTGTCCTTATGTAAAAAAAATACCAATTGTTTCGTATCACCTACAGATTTGTCATAAATCCGTCTCATGTGTATGCTAATTGAGCTTCGTTATTGTAAATGAGGTTTGGCTTGATTGTATGGAATGCAGGTACGGACATGTCTGAGAGAAAATATTGTGTGTTTTGGAGGGAAGTAGGTAATCATACAGGATTACCGGAACAACAAATAGAACAGTTGTAGTTCGCGCATGCGCACTGTCAGACAAGGTAAAAACGCGAAGATCGCGTTCCTCAGTAGTCTGAGAGAAGAGTCTGAGAACGTGTGGCATGCCTTTGTCTATATGTTTCAACGTGCACTTGAAGTCGATTGAGTGAAGAAGTGAGGTAGTTTGTGTTAAAATGGCAAGTGGCAGAGATGTTGGGAGGCGAAAATGTGTGAACAATCCCAACTCTTTCTGTTATATATATGACCAATATACAAGTAAAGGCCATAAGCGAAATATAACACCATTTATAAAAAGCCTGTACTTGGGATATTTTAACATGAAGTTAGGTGATCAGGACAAGAATTTCGCACCCCATATTGTGTGTGAAACGTGTGTAGAAAACCTGCGGCAATGGTACAAAGGGTTGTTGCCATCAATGCCATTCGGAATCCCAATGGTTTGGCGGGAACAAACAAATTACTTTGATGACTGTTATTTTTGTGTATGTAAAGTGTTCGGATTCAATATGAAAAACAAAAAGCACATTGTGTATCCCTGCCTTCCATCTGCCATAACCCCGTACCACATGGACCCGATATTCCTGTCCCAAAACCACCAAAACAGTTACCAGACAGTGTGTCTTCGTCATCTTCAAGTGCGGAGGATGGTGATGATGATACCTTTCTACCGGATGTTGAGGATAAAACTCCACATCTTTATAATCAGTGTGACAAAATGGTTTGGTGCGTGACCTAGGCCTCCCAAAAGAAAAGAGAGAACTTTTAGGATCAAGATTTAAAGAGAGAAATCTTTTACTTCCTGGGACAAATTCATATTGTTACAGAAATCGGGAGGAAGAATTCCGGCAGTTTTTTGTTCACGAAGACGAACTTGTGTTTTGCTGTGATATCCTGGCTTAATTCGTCGTCTTGGAACTATTTACCAAGCAAAGGACTGGCGTCTATTTATTGATGCCAGTAAAAGAAGTCTCAAAGGTGTTCTTCTGCACAATGGGAATAAACTTGCTTCAGTGCCAATCGCCCATTCAACATCTCTTCGTGAAAACTATCACAATTTATCTATGTGTTGCAGAAACTGAACTACAATGAACACAGATGGTTACTGTGCTGTGATTTAAAAGTGTGCGGTATCATATTAGGGCAGCAAGGAGGATATACAAAGTTCCGTGTTTTCTGTGTGAGTGGGACTCTCGGGACAGGGATCGTCACTGGTTAGTGTCTGAGTGGCCCAAGAGGAAATAGTTCGTGTCTGGAGAAAAAAACATTATAAATCGTCCATTATTTGATCCTCAAAGTGTGTTATTGTCCCATTTACATATTAAATTGGGAATTATGAGGCAGAACGTGAAGAGTTTTGATAGAAGTAGTCCCTGCTTTCGGTACCTCTGTCACTACTGAGGAACACAAACGCAAATCAACACAGCGTTCATTCGCATCAAAGTGCAGCAAACAATAGTGTTCTTGAAGTGAGATTCATACATTCTAGCAATGAACATGTTACTTTTTTGTATATTCGTTGCAATTTGATCATGTCCCATTAAAATTACATATATTCTCTATTATGGTGTTTTCTATCGAAATTACAGCAATGTGTAAAATTTGGATTTCAAATAGCAAAAAAACTGTACGTGATAGGCAAAAACGGTTTACATATTTGAACTCAGCACACCTAAATTAGGGTAAATCAGCTCTTCAACCTTTTGCCGGAGAAATTTTTTTTTTTTTTCGCAGGCTAGTGTTATCAATTATATTGCTTTTTATTCCAATATCATGTCCAGATTCAAAATTAAGGATGTGATTACTTTTGAAATCCTTTTAAAATCCAATTACAGTGGAAACTCGATTAACTGTCACTTTCGGGACAGGGACTGTGACGGTTAACCGAATAGACGGGTAACAGAAATTTCGCAATAAACATGTACAGTAACGAAATTTCAATGCTGGTTTGGGACGAACGGCAAACAATAAATTAATACAAAGAAAAATCTATCAGTAACAAATAGATACCATCAAACACCAAACAAATAATAATAATAATAGAAACATAAAACAGTAGGCCTACTAGATAATAAGGTTTATAGGTTGAAGCTGTAATCAGTCATCTTCTTCTGTTTCTTCGAGGCTCGATCTTTTTTTCGCGGCAATGTCCCGTATTTTATGGAGAAGTAGGTTTTGCGATCGATGACGGAGTAACAGAGAGTGACGGTTAATCGAGTTTCCACTGTATTTTCCTTTTTTATCAAACATATAACAAGAAAGTTCAATTTGTTGTTTATCTCTGTTTCCATTTTGAATTTAATTTCTTTATTTCATTTGTTAATTTCCATAAAGAACTTGTCAAATTGTCGGACTGTTCCAAACCAAATGTCTAGGATGTCATCTGCGTATCTGAAATAATTCATGTTATATTTACCATCATCTAATAATTTACATTAAAAAAACTTCATATATACATTATATAACAGACCAGATAAAGGGAACCCATAGGGAACCCTTTTACTTGTTTAAAGATTCTTTTCTATGTTTGAAATATGTATTTTCTGTTATTAATTCTACTAATTTAATCAATTTCAAATTATCTAATTTATGTTTCAATAATAATTCTCTATTTTTAAAGGCCAAATCTTCTAAAATTACCAATGTTTTCTCCTCTGGAATATTTTTATACATCTTCTCAATGTCTAAGGAAAATAAATGAAATTTTCTCTTATTACTGATGAAATGTTCGATTTTTTTTTAACCAGATCTTTAGAATTCTTAATAATAATTTCTTCTTTAGGAAGCGTGAAATTCCATTAACAAATCTAGGTATATTCTGAATCCATATGAGTTAATCACTGGACGTATAGGATTTCCAATTTTGTGAGTCTTTATCCTATCCTCCAGTGTTGGTGTTTTGCAAGTCTTTCTGTTTTTGTTTGAAATCTATCGTATCTTTGTCTGTTAAATTTTTAACAACCTTCTTTACTTTATTATACAATTTATTTACTGGTAGGATCCATTTTTAATTCTACAAATGTTCTTTGTCATTCACTAATTCCTCTCTGTCCATGATCACAAAGTGACTACTTTTATCTGAGATGTAAATGTCTTTATCCCTTCCTATCTTTCTTAAAATTTCAATCTCTTCCTTTTTCATATTAGTTATTGGTTTCTTGTAATCCTTTTTAAATCTATCAATTTCTTCTAAAAATGTTTATTTATCTTGAAGTTCCAAACTTTCTGAAATTTCATTTAATTTATCTATCATTTTTAAGTCTAAATTTAATTTATATCGTTTTTATTTTATTTTATATTTTTGATAAAAAAGGAAACAAAAGTAATCACTTCCTTAATTTTGATTCTGTTGAATTATCTGGTTTAATATCTGGTATATTTACTCTGGTATTAGTTGTCATAACACTGTAAAATTCGAAGAATTAGATTATTAATTACCTTTATTATTGGATTATTTTAAATCTATTATAAGGTTTGTTTAAATTTAAACAATTCCTAAATAGTGTTTCACATGCTCACTTCTTAAGATTGTTAATTTATTGTAACTTCTAATTATTTTGTAGGCTTGATAAAGAGGAGATGTGATTTATCTTCTCGAAAATTGGCATTGGTAATAAATGTACTTTAAGTTCTTACATTTATTTGTGTTAGTGATGATGATTAATATTATGAATTCTAAAAGAACAGGAATTAAGAAGAAGTATGGTATGTATGTTTACCTTCTGTTAATTGTGAAATCAGTAACAAAGTAGTGATATCATAAGTGAAGGAACAACATGCTGTTTTGGAATAGTTGTAATTAAGGACAAAACAATGTACATGTCATTAATAAAATGTTGCAGAGGAAGGGAGATCAACTACATGTGGAATTAGTTGGGTGTGGAGAGAAGTGCAATTAAAAAAGGGAGAGGGCTTGGAACTGTTACAACTTTTATGAACAGCATCTTAATCCAATTGTTACCTTTTTGATGGCCTAAAAAGACACAAAGCCTGGTTATTCCATTTTCCATTAGGGTTTCTTTGACAACATTTTCAGGGTCACTCAGGAGCAAACCAACCTTTTGCTGAATCATCTCATGTAGTGCTTGCAATTCAGCATCATAACTTGCCTGTGAAATATACAATAATGTTTAAAAAATGATCAACATATTGGTAAAAATAATTAAGAAAATAAACAAGGTAAATTAATGCTTTTAGACAGTGTCAAAAGCAAAGCGGACCCATAATATGCACAATTTTATAAACAAAATGTGTTCAGAAGGGTCGATATTGGGGGGACATCTATCGCCGTTTTCCTCTTTTATCGGAAGCGACCACTTTTGACCTCCCCAACTTCCGGTCAGGGAGTGGTCCTAGAGGTCTGATTTTTTAGACATGGTCACCTACTTTTTGATGCTGAACACAATGGTGAAGGTTTCATTCTAATATCTTGAACCGTTTGGCCACTACAGAGTGTGACATCTAGCAAGCATAAAAGCAAGAGCGATCCCCTATGTTTTACAGTCAAGCTGTAACCTAGGGGCCGCTAAAAACACAACATAAACCAAATTGTCAATGATGTTGAATTTCAATTTATATACAAAAAAAAAGAATTATTAAGTCATAAAGTCTTTTTTTGCAGCATTAAAAATTATCAAAATATATTTTTCAAAATATATCCATTTAACTATATTTCACATCAATATATCCAAAGCTTCTCTAATCATTTCACTTCAATAAGAGAACTGTATTGACAACTGTCATTCAGTATAAACCTCTCTGGCTAAATGTTGAGGAAAGGGAAAGGAAGCTGAGGGAAGACTAAGTAAGAATTAAGTGAAATTCTATAAAATTTTAATTTCAATTACTGAACTGAAATTAAATAAAAAACTCAGTAACTGAAAGCAATTTCCAATTACTGAATTCCTTCACTAATATTTTATTAATGAGTTTGTTTTTTTGCTTTGGAGGCTCCACTGCAATTCCTATTAGCCTCAGTACTGAGACCTCACTGTTTACTGGGGACTATTCCTAGCTGAAGATATCATGAAACATCTGTTCTAGGATGTCACTTCCTAAAAGCTTGGTCTCACCCATTGTTGTTTACTTTCATATATATTTAGGATATCTGAAGTAACAGAAATCAAATCTAACTCAGAAATTTATATATAAATAAGCCATTCATATCAGTCATTCCAATTTCAAAAAATGTGAAAGTTTAAATAAACAATTAATTTATACTTTTAATGAAATGTTTAATTTCACTGAACAATGTTAAGTGAATCATTCTATAATAAAATCCAATTCTAAATAACAAAATCCAAGAAATCAACCTAATTAAAATGAATTCTCATTGAGTACTTAAAATTAAGGATAACATAAAAATAAGGAAAGAAATAAGTTACAATGAAAATAATATGACAAGCATGGATTAACATGTAGATGAAAATTCTTGATATCTTTTACAGAGATTAATTAAAGTTTACAAAATAAAACAAGGAAATGAACTGATAAATAAAAACAAATAAGGGATAAAAGTGTCACACGCAAATTCCACAAACAATCAAAATAAACCGTGACAATCTAACTTATTCCTTTTTACCCTTGTAGATTTATCCTATTTATTAAACTTGTTTATCGTAGTTTAAATCAGGATTTTGCATGTTTCCTCTTTTATTCATTTATCTGACATTGTTTTATTGTCTTCTCATTCTATTTGGGCCCAGTGGGATCAGAACGAACATCTATAGCTTCCACGTGACAGTCTTGTGAGATTCTTTTTCTTCTTGCTTGTTGTTTATTTAGGATTGATTCATTACCATTTAGATGTAAAATGTGATTATCTAAATGAAAAATTGGAAGAGAAGATTTATATTTAACTTCCAACATCTTGACGAATTATGGAAGTCTGTGGGTTACATCAACAGGGTCTTTCTCAATTTTTAGAACTTGGATTCAACCTTTCAAGAATTGTTTTTATCAAGTTACAAACTTCAAACTGAATAAAGTCTAAGTTCTTGTCTTAGTTTATGCAGATAATTTAGATTTGTTTAGGAATGGAATTTCAATACTTAGTTCATGGAGGCCATATTAATGTATATACATAGCATATATAATAAGTTGAAAGTTTCACAGAAGATTTTGCAAATCATAATGTTCAAAAAATAACTATACTCATCGATTCTGCAGCTGATTTATCAAAATAAAACTTTAACATCTCATACTGAAAGAATTTTATTAACAGAAACAAGTCCAGATATTTTATTCGCTTTACATTATCTCAGTTCAATAGCAATCCATCTTGGTCCAACTGGATAATGCTGAAACACATACTTTGCAATGTTTATGATACATAAGATTTAACTTTTAAGTTAAATAGGTCATCTAATTCTTTGAAGTTTAATTTCTATGCTGTTAGTTCAGGGGCATCAGATTTAGATGGTGAAAAGAATGGACTGAATTTCTTGGTTTACTGTCTCCTGACTGATTTCCCTTACTAATTTGGAGAGTCCAAAAACTAAAATGTTTAGCATTATCAACAATGAAAGCTGAATTTGTTGCACATTTATTAGTGGTTACTGAAACTATTTCATTTCATGCAAAGAACTGAACAAAGAACTGAGATTCTTACAAAGTCGTGTATTGATCAGCGTAGAGCACACACTTTTTTCCTTAAAATCTGTATATTATATGCCTATACTACTTTTATTTAAAAATTTAAGTTTTTTTAATCTAACTAACTTCCTTTTTAAAGTTAGGGTGCGTGTTGTATGCGAATAAATACAGTACATTACCACTCCATAATTAATGTGATAATGAATCAGCTGTTGCTTATACAATAATACCTCAGGAACTATGCAACAAAACATGTTGATTCGTGAAATAATTTTGCGCAAGAAGAACTTTGTTAAGGAAAATTTACTATAACCTATATTGTAACACTGGTCTAACATCTAATGTCTTATACATGTCAGCTTTGTGAGTCATGCTAGTAAAAGATAACCTTGCAGATATAATCACCACGTCTTTAGCTAAAATACATTTATTAGAATGAGAGAATATTTATTGTATTGATAACACTCTGGGAGATTGAAATATTTTGTATGTTGTAGCCAATCTAGTCAAAAATATTCTTCTTCTTTCTTTTTCTTCTCCCTTACAAAATCAGGTTCTCAGTGAAATTATTATAATTTTAAACAGGATAATCACTTTTAGGTACCATTTAATTTTGTGGAATTTTAATTAATTAGTTATTCCTGTCCTTCTGTTTATCAACTTGTGTTTCTGTCTAATTCTGCTTGATGCGTCCTTGATTCTGCTCCTGACTTGTTGGATGAAAAAATGCTCTGTCTTTTTTTTTTTTTTGTATTAACTTTCAAACAAGATATTAAAAACATTAAGTTTTTAATTTTGTTTATCTTTCACTTCATATTGTTTATGTCCATCTATATATTTTAGATATTTTTTTTATTATTTATTTTATTATCTAGGCATCTTTTTTTTTTCTTTGACATTTTACAGCTCTATTTCCTTCTCTAGAAGTCGTCTTCATCAATCTCGATCTTGAGCCACCATTTCCTTAAAATCCAGGCTTCTTACATCCCCATCCACTCTGCCTACCCATCTCAGCTTGGAACATCTATGGTTCCTTGTTATTCCATGCAGTGGCGTAGCAACGCCTTTGGGGGCCCGCTCCACAACCAAAAAAAAAGGGAATCTCTATTTCAACAACCAAAAAAAAAAAAGGGAATCTCTATTTCAACAACCAAAAAAAAAAAACTTTGTAAAGGGGCTGGTCAGGATACTTGGGTGGATGGGGCCCCTCTCAGGCGGGGGCCCGGGGCGGACAGCCCCCACCCCCTTGCTACGCCACTGATTCCATGATTATCAGAGAGTATTTTCTTTGGGGGTTGATAATCGTTCACTCGAGTGACATGTCCTGTTCATCTCAGCCTGGCAGTCTTCACAAACTCTGTAATCGTCAAGTCACCAAAAAGTGCTTAAAGTTGTTTATTACAACACTTTCTCCATTGGTCATTCTGACAGACTGAACCTAGGATTCTACATATCTTTCTTTCAAAACATTCCAGTAGGTTTATATCTTTTATTGTTAAAAGGCTCAAGTTTTCAATGTCAATGTTACACTGGTCTAACATCTAATGTCTTATACATGTCAGCTTTGTGAGTCATGATAATAAATTAGATTTAAACTAATTTAATAATCCAAAGAAGGCAGTTTGCAGCTGCAAAGTTTTTCTTCAGAAGGGTTGTTTTTGTAAGTTATTGTAAATTTGAGGAATGTGAAGATATTTACATTCATAAAGGTGTAGTAATGATTGATAGTATGTTCTGCTTGCTGCCTTTCTGGTACTCATGTATTTTGTTATTGCTTCATTTATAACAAGTCCCATTTTTCTTCCAGATCTCTCAATTGCATGGAAGCATTCTTGCATGATGTTTAGTGATTTGCTGACAATGTTCATGTCATTAGCATAAGTCAGTATCTAAGTAGATTTGTTTAAATTAGTTCCTTTAATGTAGCATCCAACCTCTCAGACTACTGCATCAAGGGCTATGTTGAAAAGCAAACAGATTAGAGAGTCTCCTTAATGCAGTCCATTGTTTATCAAGAAACTATTAAGTTATCTCCCTGCTCTTATACAGCTTTTAATGTTGGCCATTGTGACTTCCACCAATGATAGCGTGTGCATTCCAGGACATCACCTTTCTCATGGATGGACCAAATTATTCCTTGGTGCCATTCCAATGGATTTTGTTCAGCCCATGTACGTCGAATAATATCATAAGCACTATATAGCGCTTTGCCTCTGTATATTAACAGCTCAGCCTGCAAGTTATATGTTCATGGAGATTTATTTATTTTCTAAGTGCATTGCTTCACAAGTGAGGGTATCTGTTGCCTCTTTTGTGGTGATTATATCTTCTTAGTTCCTTTTCCTTTTTTTTTTTCGTTTCCCATACTGTGTGCAGCAACATTATCATTCAGCAATTTATTAAAATATTTCATCCATCATGTAAATCCATCACCTTTTCCATGGCTGATGATAGTCCCATTATAATCCTTGCATAGGGTAAAGCTCAGGTAAAAGCTTTAAAAGGCTTTCCTGTGTTGTTTAAAATCTTATAAAAATTTAATTCAGTCTTTTAAAGTTCTCCAAAATCTTCATTTCCAATTTTAACCATTCCTTTTTTTTTTCTTACATGAATATTTTTCTCAAGCCTCTTTTTCTTTAGGTATTCCTTTCTTATTCTCCTGGTTTCAAATCCTTGTATAATTTTTTTTTACGAATTACTCTTTTCTGGTGTAGCTTCACATCAAACTACTTTCCCTTACCTGCGATTTTTCTTTGCCTTATAATCTTCATTTACTGTACAGATGATAATGCCTTTGTATTTTTCACATTGTTAGTTTTCTTTATTTTCCATACATGCAATTTGTTTAAGTCTTTCAGCCATTTTCTTTCTGTACATCTTAGCTACAGTAAGAGTTTGAAACTGGGCGATGCCATGCCACTCCGTACAATTACTGGCTCTCTCTTCAGAGAATTAGGTATCCTTGTACGAATATGGGACATTTGGTGGCACAATCTGAATTTGTGTTTGTACCTCTAAAAGACTATACATCAATGAGGCTAGATTTATATATATATGGTCTAGCTGATAGAAAGCTGTGTTATATGGTGACCTCCGAGTTCTCTTGTGTATGTTTTTATGCTGGAAGAATACCATTCCAACAAACATATCTCTTGAAATTGCAAACATAAAGATCCAGATGCCATTACCATTTGTTGTTTCATGTAAGTTATGCATTCCAACTGCAGGTTTATATATATATAAACATAGGCAAGGAATACACCGTATATATATACGGTGTATTCCTTGCCTATGTGGGCACTGAAGTTGACATTAAGGGTTATAAAGTCACTTTTTGGATAGTATAGGCATTTTCTAAGTCTAAGCTTTTGGGAATGTGTTTTTCTCTGAAGGTGAATATACTAATGGACATTTGCAATTTCAGTATGAAATGTCTTTATCATTGTGAGCCTGGCTATATTTCAATAACATCCCAACAGCAGCTGGAGTTATTCATCACACCTTCCTTCCAAGAGGCCAAACCATCAATGCAGAACAATGATTAAACATTGAGATTAGTCTGTGAGAAATCACCTAAGACTTAAGACACAAGCAACCTGCATTGGTCAACGTCATTCACTTCTATAATAATGCATATCCTCATGTCTCACAAAAGACTATGTGGATTGGGAGTATGTAACACTTCCTCACCCTCCATTTTCCCCAGATTTATCTCCAATATATTATCACCTCTTCTGCAATCTGGATTAATTCCTGGCAGGGAAGTGGTTTTCTAAAACACAGATGCTTCTCTTGCAGTGGACGACTTCTTGGAATCACGGCTGTGAGACTTTTTTTCCACAGTGGGATCCAGGCTTTGGATGAAGTGTGTGGATTCAGAGAAAGATTACTTGTGGGTATTAAAGTTGGTATTATCATCATAATATTATGAACACTAAAAAAAAAATACCAAATATAAAGAAGAATAAAATGAAATATTAAAGAAACTTATGGAGATTTACTCTACGTTTTCTATCCTTGATGTCTATTAAAACATTACATTTAATAACAGAAGTGCTCCAGAAAATTCATCTTTTGTGCTGAAGATCTTGGGAACTAAAAGGAATTTTGTGAGTGCGTATGTGTGTGTGTTTGTCTATATACAGTGTGGCCGGGAAGTTCCCTTACCCCTTAATTGGTAGTCATATTTTAAGAAAATATTTACACATTAAGTGTCCAATGAGTTTGTGTGTTCGCCATCATGCTGTACACACAAGTTCCTATGCTGCCACATCCTACTCTACATTTTTTGGAGCATGTCTGGTGTGAAGGTTCGAAATGTGTCCTCAACTGCATTGTGCAATTTTTCATTTGTAGCATAATGACATTCAGACATGTAGGCCTTGATGATTCCCCACAATGAGTTGTGAGGCGTCGTGAGGTCAGGACTTCGTAGTGGTCATTTAAATGGAGCTGGCATTGTTGGAGTACCATGATCACTCCAGCGTCCTGGAAAATGTTCATGTAGAAACCTGCTCACAGTAAGAGCAAAGTGAGCAGGTGTCCAGTCCTGCTGTAGCCATACACATTCCATGATACCTGCATCTTCAAGTTGTGGGATTAACCATGTTTGTAACACATGTAAATAAGTTTCGCCATTAACATGACCGTCAAAAAAACTATGGTTCAAACAAATGACATGACGTCATCACAGCCCATATCATGACATGAGGTGCATTCCTCTCCAATTCCAGTGTGTAATGAGGGTTCTCTTTTGCCAAAAAGGCAATACTTCTATTAAGTGAACTGCAATGAATCACACATTCATATGAAAACAGCACCTTTATATAGGATACTGCATTAGGGAATTGTGCTAACAAAGCACTGCATGCTGTTACTAACTGATCCTGATCTCCATCCAATAACTCACTTACGAATGTCAGGTGAAACGGTCTGACTTTTAGATCTTTCGTCATGCGTTCCTGCATTGTTGTCCTCGGTACACCAAGTTCAGCAGCACATTTATGTGTTGATTTCACAGGGGAATGTTGAATAGAAGCAGCGACTGCAGCACATGTTTCTAATCGTGTCTTCTTTCTTCCACTCTGCGGCCTATCTTTAACACTGCCGAAAGCAAAAGCACATTTCTCCCAATTGAGCATTGTCTTTTTCGAGGCAAGGCCTTATTAAATCTCTCCTGGAATGCTACCATATTTGTCTCATTGTCTGCCTGTGTATTGTCGTTTGTGCACATTTCTGCTTAAGCAATGATGTGTTGGTTCTCTTCGGTAGTGATTGTGGAGAGTTATTCTCTAGCAGCATATTTTGTTGCCACAAAATTAGTATCTTCAAATTTCTTCTTGATTACAGTCACTGTTTCATGTTTTAGAGACAAACCATATTCCTCATCAAATAAACATGCTGCAGAGATGTTGCCCATCGACTTATACGTAAACTTAATGACAGACACACTTTGCTTTAATGCTAATTAGAATGCACCACTTTCTCTGCCTGTCATGATGAATTACCACACGGTCACTAAATTGCATTCAATATAACGAGGTGCTTGTACTGACGTCAGGTACATGTCCACTATCGTACAAATGTGAAGCATTCCAGTGCCACCTTATGTTAGAATAATGTTCTTCCTGTGAAAACATAAACTGCTCTCGAAAATAGCTCCCAGGAAGAAGTTAACAGTCAGTTCCAACTGATGTACCCTGTGTGAATATGTATTAAAAATTCACTTCAGAATTCAACTCTGTTGATCCTTACCTGCTGCTGGCTGCTACTAGCTTCCTCATTTGTATCATCTTTATTATTTTTGCTGCTATCAAGTTGAGTCATCTCTAAGAACCTAAAATGATATTGACGAAATGATGAATAAAACTTTACGTGCACTGTTTGTAATAAAATCACTGATTTAGCCAATGCACCTAAATACTTTTAGAATATTTTATATAAAACATAAAAAAATTTCAAATCGAACTAGTTGTTTCCCGAAGAGGGGACATAGTTGAAAGGACAGAAATGGGTTGTATTGCTTTGAATTGTCAAAACGATGTTTGCAGATACGTAGGCGAAACCCGTCAGAGAGTGGAGGTCAGGGCAGTGGAGCACAGGAGGGCTATTATCAACAGAAATGTTGATTACCTCACGTATATCCACAGCATTTCAGCTAAGCATACAATTGACGTTAGGAATCCAACAATATTGGCTAGATGTCAGCACAAGAAAGAAAGTGCATCAAATCCTGTTACATATTAACTTTGCAGAATGTATACAATGAAACTATCTATACCGGTGATTTGGGAATATGGGCAAAAAAAAAAAATTCCACAAATTTCTAATAATCAATTTCTAGCTTAACTGAAAATTAAGAAGGGATTTGGTTAGCAATTTTCTTTATTGTTTAGTTATTTTCTTTTTAAGTTTTATTGCGGAACTTGCAATTATCCTAACACGAGACGATGGAATTGTTGTGTTCTTTGGCCTGTTGGAAGCAAGCACGAGTGTTTGTTTTGATGATTAGTTCAAGATTGATATGCCAGATGGAGACACTTGCAGCCATAGCGTCATGACGGCATTGGCCTATCATGTGATTCCTGTGCAATTTGAACTTTGTGATTGAGCGATTCGTTGGAGATTGTCTACTAGTATCCAAGCATTGTATTTAAATTTTGTATCGCTGATAATGTCCCCTCTTGGGGAAGAAACTAGTTCGATTTGTAATTTTTTTATGTTTTATATAAAATATTTTAAAAGTATTCATGTGCATCGGCTAAATCATTGATTTTTTATGATATTGACGGATTTAAAGGAAATTAATAAATAAATTTTTTAGACGTACTGAAAACAGTTGTCAGCTACAATGAAAGGAAGAAGCCAGCAAATTGAATTCCATCAACAATAATTAAATTAAACAAAACATTATAGCTGATTTTATTAAAAAAATGTACATTTTTAAATTAAATTTTTTTCTGATCAAAGCATAGTTAATTAAATGCCTAACTTGTACGCATACTATTAAAACAACAAGCTACTGAAAACATTCGTTTCTTAATATTACAAACTGCAAGCTTTGGTAACTTCTCAAATTTTCATTTTTGTTTTTTCTTTTTGTCTGACTGTTACTGACAAACAATGATCTATTCAATTTTAGCAGCTGAAACAGAAGCAATGATGTCATCCATCTTAAATTAGAAACTTTAGGCAGTCAGAATAAAAATGCTATCTATACAGGAAAATTCAAGGAAATAGTGGAAATCATATGGAAGCTGATAAAAAGGAAGTTTTCTAATAGAAGATAGAAAACAGATGGTTGTTTTCTAATAGAATGGATAGAAAACAAAGTAATAAACTACATTTGGATGTATTTAACGTGATATATGAGTAAAAACATCTCAGTTATGCATTATACACAGATTCAGGGGATTTTTTTTTTTGGTAATATTGCTACCGTGCTTTCGTAAAGGCTCGGTAGCGGAGGGTAACAGAATGCGACGGGAGCCAGGTAATTTAAAACCAAAGAGACTTTATTATATAAGATCGGTGGTCAGATACAGGTAATACGAATATCGAACCGATTCTTCGGTTAGGCTGTCTTCTTTCCAGTCTTCTAACGGTGAACGATCGTTTCAAGATCCCTCCGGGGACGGATGCTGCAATCACGGCGTCGGTTAACTTCCATGATGCCTTCCTGGTGATTGGCGGACGACTCAGGGTTCTACCGGGGACGGTTTCTCGGATCTCGGCGTCGGTTCTCTTACACGATGCCTTCTTAACGATCGGTTG
>JAFIDM010000002.1:78120597-78143791 GCA_023159025.1 Thereuonema tuberculata | reverse complement strand
GACTGACGTGTTATAGCATGTTTTTTCATATTTATTAGTAACTAACTGAAGGAATTTATCAGATTGATGACGTTTTGCATATTAGGGTTAAAGGATATTCATTAATTTTCATAAGGTTAACTGGTTGAATAATCTAAGTAACTTTAAGATTTGATGAATTGCATAGTATGATTAATTTTCATAAGGTTAAGAAATAGTGATGTTTTCTTTAATGATTTCTTTTAGATTTTGAAATTAGTACACTCAAGACACAAGAATTTCTTTTTATTTTTTTTTATTACATTATAAAAAAGCGGATACATATATATCATCATGGTTACATTGTTTATGACTTATAAAACAGGGATTCCATTTCTAAATTTGAACTGTTCGTATCAAATTCAAAATCATGTTTAGCTCGTTTTTTTAGTTGAGTATCTTCACTCTCTTGGTAATTACAATATTCTACGATGTATTGTGAAAACGGTAATTCTTGTAAGGCGAGTTTTAAATTCCTCCAGGCAGGTCTCCTTAGTTGTACGAAATTACTTCCCGTTTGTGATTTGAATACAAGTGTAGTAAATGGTTGGTTGTACTAACTGTATTAATATTCCGCTTACTGTCTGATTAACTGTCAATTCTGGTAACTTATTAGCTCTTGTATTTTTTTCAGCCTGCTAATGTTTTGATGAAATTCTAACAGTTCCTGTATTGAAATTTTGTCCAATTCCAAACAACCTCCTACACATTCGAATCATCGAGTTTTCTTGGAACATTAATGTTTTTGTAAATGAATAACATTATCTTCGAGTATCAAAAGGATATTTTCACCTAAGATTTAGAATTTGAAACTTTCAGTATGGTTGATGTAGTAGGTAAATTCTGTGAAATAAAAAAAAATATTATTAGTTCGTTTGTAAAAGCGTTTGTGAAATAATAAAAAATAAATATAAATACTTAAATGAATGTTCAGAAGATCCGAAAAAAAAAAAAAATATTTTTATCATTAAAAACAGAGTTAGTTTTTACTCAATCAACTTTAGGAAAAATATCTTACCATTGCTTGTAATCTTTTAGACTCAGTCAGGAAATGCAAATTGGAAGTCATCTTTTGCTGTTTCGATGTAAGAATCAACAAAACTTTAGGTATACAGGTTAGTTCTTATTGGATAAAAGAAAGATAGAATATTATTGGTTCCTGTACACGTGATTGAAACTCTTCTTGTTGGTCTGAAGAGCTACTGTTTACTATTGGTTTAAAAGTCTTGATAGTCATCTTATCTAGGAAGCCAGTTGTTCCTCTGATTGAAATTTAATTCTTTTAGATTGGCGTGTGTGATAAAGTTATCTAATTTCTTGATTAGAGGAAATTGTTTTATTGCATCGTGGGAATGAAAAAAGAGGTCCAGATGTCTTTCTTTACGACCTATATAAATATCCGTGGGAGAATCAAAGGGTTTCTATTGTTGTCAGTTTAGGCAAAAGTCACATCCTCAAAAAAAAATTTTTTTTTTTTTGCTCCTGAAAGAAGAAAAGAAATGGTAAGAATATTCAGAAATGAAAACGAATTTTCCTTTTTTATTTTTAATGTCATACTTTACTTAGTCTGTTTTTTTGTATCTTTGGTAGTTTTCATCATGAATCCAAGCAAAAAGTTAAAGTTAGTTGATTATTCGTCGTCGTCCTCTGAGGATGAAATGTCGCCATCCCAATCAATTGACAATTCCACGAATGAATTCCCGAATGATTACGCTAGACGGGAGGCAATTTTAGCTAGGTTAGTTCAATTAATCCAAGTGAATGAAAATTATAATATTCCGTATTTTCGCATGGTTGGAAGGCAGTTTGTTTTACAAATGTCAGAACCATCAATCGATGAATTAGAATTTTTACTTGGATATAGGAAAGGTACTTATCTTTCTGAGTCAATATATTTACAGATAAATCGTATTATCGAGGAAGCAACTCGTGATTGTTCACCTAATTCAATAATCAGATTAACGATTAATTCAAGTTCTTTCGATATGCCTGTTTGGCTACCTTTTACTCTCGTGCACCAATTTGATATAAATCAATTAATTATTCTATTAGAAAAACTATCTCATTCCCAGAGAGTTTTAAAGTTTGAAGTTGAGATTCAAATTAGGATTACATGTGTAACTCCTCCGTGTGGATCAAGCTTTTACTCTCGTGGTATTAATTTGGAATCTAATCTTAAACGTAAACGTTGCTTCACCTTGTTTCAAAATAGATTCTTATTGTCTAGCAAGCAGTATCATAACTGCTATTGCTTGCATAACCTAAGATAAACAATAGAATTCAATTCGGCGAGGAGGAAGCATTCAATTGGAACAAGTTAAAAATTTTACATGAAAAAGCTGGTGTCCCCTTAGGAAAACCTAGTTATGGTCTTGACAATGTAATCAAATTTCAATCTCATCTTACAGAATATCAAATTATTGTGATTTCACATGATAGCAATGACAAACCTATCTTTGTTGGAAACGAAAAACCTCAAAAATTAATTTTGTATCACCATGGAAATCATTTCGATGTAATTAAATCAATTACGACTTTTTAAAATAAGAGTTATTTTTGTTTCCATTGTTTGCAAAAATTTAAAGATGTAAGAAAACATTATTGTGAAAATCGGTGCTCCTCTTGCTTTAACGATGGTGGAAATTGAGCTCATTTTCTCAATCGAATTGGATTACTTGCAATGATTTCCATCGATTTTTTTTTATTAGGAAGCTTGTTTGGCCAATCATAAAGTAAACAAAAAAATCAAAAATGAAAATTCTTTAACTGTTTGCCAACAATTGAAAAAAAGGAATCCCTGTGGCATTGATGTCGATGCATTGCAACAGAACCACATTAAGACAAAACATGAATGCAATTTGCATTTTTGTTTTAACTGCAAACAAAAAGTCGGCACTGTTCACAAATGCTTTTTACAACCATTGACACTTAATAAAAATGCAGGCAGTTTCATCTTTTTTGATTTTGAGATGACCTGCGAAAAAATTATTGATTATGACTCGAATGGAGTCCCTATTATTGAACTGATTCCAAATTTATGCGTAGCGAAAACCATTTGTGATCAGTTGTCACATTGCTATTGGCAGCCTGTGGCAGTTTAGGTATCAAATTAAATTTTAATTTAAATAAATGATAATATTTTAAATATCGTTTCGTTAAAAGGTCATTTTCATTATATGTGTGTGTTATTGATATTTGTAAAACATTTATATTGTATTTAATGGTGATTTATTTTGTATTTATATTCCTTTTCATTAATAAATGTTAAAGTATAAAATTTAAGAAGGGAGAAGTGTGAGAAATTCTGTATTTAGTTTAATGAAATCACGTGACTTTCACATTAAGTTGCGGTTTCTCGTGAGAACTAGGAAATTGCACGGAATACATGATGGAAGAGAGCAGCCATGGTCATGTGACTGTTTTATGTCGTTTGATTGGTCAAATACAAAACCGAAACTGTTTTTGGCGTGAAAGGGAAAGAGAGGGAGAAGTTTAGTTTTTAGTAGAGAGTCGAAAAGAGAACGGACAGCGGAACAGAGGTGAACCCCTCTCCCCGGGTTCGTCTCGCTGGAGGCAAAGCCCCGGACATTTAGTTAAGTGAGCGGCGGAGCAGGCGAGACTCCCGGCCGACATCGTTCCATTCGAAATGGAGGTTTGGAGGCCATCAGCCCAAGAGAAAAGTGCGGATTACCCCTCGTAGTCAGTCATCGCTGTCTCGGGAGCCGAGGTTTATACTATGGACCGATAGTGACTAAGTGTAAATCCGAGAGAAAATGGTACCCAATGCCATTCCCAAGGATACATGTGCTTAGCTTGTGTGGAAAAGGCCAGTGCTTCAATCCGATTAAAAATAAGGAAATGCAAGAATCCGATATTTCCAAACCAAGCTGCGAACCAAGGAAGATCGAGGTTCAGTGACAGTCAGCCTGAAGGCAAAACCCAAGGTTGCATCGACTATGGCACGTTAGATGAATTCTGTAAGTAGAACTTGTCTTATTGGAAAGCCGTGTCTAAAACAACCCAACGAAGCAAGTACGAGGCGGGAAATACTAACGCACAGTTCTCTGAAAGAGACAGTTCTTTTTCCACAGGAAGTAAAAATAAAGGTTAATGAACACTGAACTATAGATATGGTGTTAATATAATACCGCGCTAATTTAAAGGCAGCCGTGAATTGTTTCGTAAAATTGCCAGACTAGGAGGGTTCTCAAGAAAGAAAAGAAATTATGTTGAACTATTATTTATCTTTCTAATGTATAGTGATAAGGAGAATTAGGTTAGTTGACAATTCAGCCTTTAACAGTTCCTTTAAAGCAAATCCCTTCTTTTTCCATCATTTTGATAGTAATTTAATAAATTTATCGGTTGATGGTCGTTCTATTCCCAGCCAACCCTATCAACCGGATTACACCAAACACTTATATGCACAAAATTTCCTCTCTCTTTTCGCTGTCACCGATCGTTTAGGATGTGATACGGGATTAGCTCTTAATTATGCAAAATACGGTCAAGGTTCAACCGTTTACACGCCTTTGACCTTTCCGCAGACAGTTCGAGTAATTCATGGTATTTTCGATTAGATAGTCAGGGTACAGTACGAATCGATATGCGTTTCAAAGTAGCATTGCCGAGTACCGTCAATGTAATCGTTTATGCTGAATTCCAAAAAGTCCTCGAGACTGATTCCTTCCGCAACATCTTAATGGACTAACCCAATCATCACATGGTCAGATCCCTCATAAATACCGCCAGCTGTTCTTCACATCGTCCCATACACCAGATGTGCTTCGATCGAGTGTTGTCATTTCTACATAATCGTTGTAGTCATAGCTGCGACAGTGAAACTGTTACCTGTGATTGTGTACTTCTAAAGACATTGTCATGAACAGTGTCCAGATCACGGAGCTGTTACACCGAAACAACAAAACCAGACATCATTTTGGCGGCGTGAATGCAATCAATCAGCTACACCAATGCCCGTCTCATCACGCATACGTTGTTAATCTAGATCCACATGATCATCCCGGATCTCACTGGATTCCGATTTGGTTGGAGAAAAATATTGGGGAAATTTTTGATTCGTATGGACGTCTCATGAAACAACTGCCATTGAGACGTTTCGCCATCAAGCATACTTATCGCTATATCGAAAACAACAAAACTCTACAAGGACCCTATTCAACAGTGTGGTGGACAATACTGTTTTATATCTTTTCCATAAAAGCTGTGGTTATTCACTACACGACTTTCTAAAACTGTTTGGTAAAAATAAAGACAGAAACGATCTGTTGGTTTGCAGGCTAGTGCGAAAACATTTCAAAGACGATATAGCTCGCAAAAGAATCAATGTTCATTTTTGCCAAACTGACGAACTGTGTATCCCGAAATAAATATACTGTTCCTTGCTGCCCATAGAAAAAGAAGATGAAGAAGCTGTGTTGAAATTCAAAAATTTATTCATCTTGTAACCTCTTTTTTTTTATATTGTAATAAAAAAAAATAAAAAAAAAAAATTCTTGTGTCTTGAGTGTACTAATTTCAAAATCTAAAAGAAATCATTAAAGAAAACATCACTATTTCTTAACCTTATGAAAATTAACCATACTATGCAATTCATCAAATCTTAAAGTTACTTAGATTATTCAACCAGTTAACCTTATGAAAATTAATGAATATCCTTTAACCCTAATATGCAAAACGTCATCAATCTGATAAATTCCTTCAGTTAGTTACTAATAAATATGAAAAAACATGCTATAACACGTCAGTCGTCAAGTCAGCCCACTTCTCCTCTCCTGATCCCTCGTGCCCGGGAGTCCTAAGTTCCCCACTCCTCCCCCCTTGACAAGTCAGGTTACCTAATCATCCCCACTCCTCCTCCCCTCTCTAGTCTAGAGTGCCCTGAAATGCTCCTCCCCCTGATAAATGCTAGATCACGGTACCTAGACCTCTGCTGCTCCTCTCCCTCCCTCGTCCCCAGTTTCTGGAAATGTGGGACACCCCCATTCCTCACCCCTCATTATGTAATATTGTTACCAGGCGTTTTGTCCGCTCCCCCTTTAGCACAGTCGACTCGACCTTCCCTGCATACCTCGGCCGAGTCGACCTGTCCTCAGCATCGTGTGCAGCGCTCCATGCCTATAAAACCAGGCGCAGAACGCCTGAAGATCATCTCGTCTTGGGACAGCCGCCCAACCAGATCTCCATTGAGAGGAGAGTGTAGCAATTCGTCTTGGGGCAGCAGCCCATCCGGATCTCCACTTGGAGGAGAGAGAAGTAATTCGTCGAGGGCAACCGCCCAGCAAGGAGTTTCTCCAGTTGGAGTAGCAGAGTATAGGATCTCGTCCCAGCGGCAGGAACCGCAAAGGTCTACAGTTAGGAACGGAGCGATCAAGGACAGGCCTTGGACAGAAGTCCAGGTAGAAGGTCTCTACCCGAAGATAGAGGATCTCCGGCCAGGAGATAGAGTTTAGCCGTAGAAGTCTTGTTGGGCAGCCGCCCAGAGTGAAGTCAGTTAAAAACCAAGCCCAGCGCATTTGCCAGTGCGAAGACGGTGTAGAATCGGCGCCGAGACGCAAGCACCCATTCCCAGTAAGGAACCTGAGAAGACCACTAGACGTAGGCATCGTGTAAGAGAACCGACGCCGAGATCCGAGAAACCGTCCCCGGATGTACCCTGAGACGACAGCCGATCGTTAAGAAGGCATCGTGTAAGAAAACCGACGCCGAGATCCGAGCACCCGTCCCCGGGAGAACCCTGAGTCGTCCGCCAATCACCAGGAAGGCATCGTGGAAGTTAACCGACGCCGTGATTGCAGCATCCGTCCCCGGAGGGATCTCGAAACGATCGTTCATCGTTAGAAGACTGGAAAGAAGACAGCCTAACCGAAGAATCGGTTCGATATTCATATTACCTGTATCTGACCACCGATCTTATATAATAAAGTCTCTTTGGTTTTAAATTACCTGGCTCCCGTCGCATTCTGTTACCCTCCGCTACCGAGCCTTTACGAATATCACCCTCAAATGCTTGGTCACGGTACCTATACCTATATTCCTCCTCCCCTGATAAATAGTGAGACAGGTTACCTACACCCCTGCTGCTCCCCCCCCCCCGATAAATGCTAGGTAACGTGACCTAATATACCCACTCCTCCCCCCTTGGTCCCCAGTGACCTTAATATTAAAACTTTATAAACAGGACAGGTTCGTCCAGCAGTGGATTGCTCAGGACTTCAACGGCTAAATTATAAGTGACATGGAAAGAGACTTAAAAACTAATTTTGGTAGGATTAGGAGACAGCCAATCGGGATTACATAATCTGAGATTTTTTAAGTCGTCCTGCCATCTGATGTCAAGTGAATTAACTCTAAGGTAAACAAAGTCTTGTGCTTGTTTTCCAAAAAAACCTACAAAGATGTTAATATAGTGTTGATGGTTATCTATGAAGAATGACAGAAAAAATGAATGAAATAATTTGTAAAATAATTTCTAAATGAGATGTTCGGTTTTGCTTTGCATGGTTATGTATTTTCTTATGGAATTTAGTTATATCATGTTGTTAGTCCATTTGAAGTTATAAGAAAAAACTTTCATATTGAAGTTAGAGAGTTTTGTATTGTATGAAGCCATTGGTCGATCCAAAAATGACTTAATAACTTCATGACTTAATTTTCTTTTGTTATCATCAATTTCTGTATGGATGGATATGATTTCATGAAAATTTGGTCGGTGGTTTATTTCTATTGCTTGGGCAGAAACAAGGGGCGAGTTCTTGTTGAAATTCTTGAATGAGTATTGGTGATTATACAGACGCTTTTTTAAGAATTGTTTGCTTTTCCAGATATAAAAACAGGTTTTATTGGTGCAATAGATTAGGTAAATATTGCCGTTGGTGTCTAGGAGATTTGTTTTTTGTTTTTTTTGTTTTTTGGTTCCTATATGGTGAAAATTAATTTTATTATTGGCTTTGTATGATAAGCATATATCAGTGTTGGTGAAAACATCACTTAGATGGTGGTACATGAGTTTGAATGTAAGGGATTCCTACATATATTTTTTGGTCAGTTCTGTTTTCTATTGTGCAGTTATTATATAATTTACGGATAGTTAAACAGAACATGTCCTGTATGTAGGAGGGGGAGGGGGTATTGATTGAATAAAAAGTATTTGAAGATCCTTTCAAGTTCGAGAAGGAAATCTTTCTCAGCAGTAGAAATCAGGAAGGCATTTCTTACTTTCATAGTGATAAGGTTACGTTTTTGAAATGTGTAGTTGGAAGAAAGGAAATTAATAGTTCTGTCTGAAGCGACTAGTTTTGTGAAGCTGCTGGTTTCTAAGTGATCACTGAACTTGACCATGACATCTAGATAAGGGATCTGTTTATTATATGTTGGGACCATATCCATTCATGAGGAACTTAATGATAACAAAAGGAAAAATATTGAGTCATTTAGTCATATTTGAGTTATTTAGTTGGATCGACCATACAACACAAAACTGTCTAACTTCAATATGATAGTTTTTCTTATAACTTCAAATACAGTAACAACATGATATATCTAAATTCCATAAGAAAATACATAACCATGAAAAGAAAAACTGAACATTAATTTAAAGATTATACTACAAATTATTTCATTCATTTTTTCTCTCATTCTTAGTAGATAACCACATCACTATATTAACACCTTTGTAGGTTTTTTTGGAAATCAAGCACAAGACTTTACTGTGGATTTCACTTAATTGACATCAGATGCCAGGACTAAAAAAAAAAACCTCAGAATATGTAATCCCGATTGGTTGTCTCCTAATCCTACCAACATTAGTTTATGTGTATAAGTCCCTTTTTCCTTGTCACTTATGGCTAAGCTGACGAAGTCCTGAGCAATCCACTGCCAGATGAAACTATCCTGTTCTGTAATGTATTCTTTACGTATTTTATAAAGTTTTAATATATCATTTCTTTCCTAAAGTATGTGTATCGTTTTTATTATTTAATGCTCATACATTTGTGTAGGAAAAAAAATCGTGACAATGTATCAGAAGGAAAAAAAGAGCTAGAACCAAAAAAATTATAGAATTTAATTTTAAATTGAAATGATAAGTCGATATCTGATTGCAATGACTCAAGAACTACACACCCTCAACTGAGATAACTGTAAGTTGTTACAATGAATGTCCCTATAAATTTTTGGTACACATTCAAACATTAGAGAAGAAGTCTACTAGTACTCCATCATAGGAAGTCGTTACCTAACAAATTTGCGAAGTTATGTCGTGCTGTGCTCAGGCACGAAATGGCTCAGAAAATGCTTACAGATCCCTAGGGCAGGATATTGAGGGAGACACAAAAGGGGTCAGTGTAGCTATTGTAAGCAAATTTGACATTTGCTTATGCAATGATCAGTAATCAGACTATATTTATTTGTGTTTAGGGAAGGTTTGAAGTGAGAAAACTATTTCATGCAGAAAAAATGCACTAAACTTAAAGCCAAAAATTCACTATAAAAAAGTAATAAAAATAATTCATTTCAAGCTTTGCTTAAGAAATAATTATTTTTTAAAATAATTTTTTCTTCATAAAATATTTTATTCTTCTCTTTGGTTTTTGAAATAGTAAGCACTGCTTAGATGTTGGACAAGGTCGCCCCGAGGGGGGGGGGGGGAGGCAAATCTAGGCGGTTGCCAGCGACCCAGCAACTGGGTGAGAAGTTTTTGTTTTTTTTTCATAATGATTTAGTGTAATATTATGAAATTTCCATTCGGCCACCTCAGAAAAGTTTTAAGATTATTTTCTTTGTTTAAAATTCAGCTTGCTCCAACAAAGCCCATGAGATGTAGATAACAAAAAATATGTAATTTTAGAAAGTGTCTGTAAGGAGGTTTCAGGGCGTTGGATGGGGAGGGGGGGAGTTATCCTGATTGAATATCATTGAAGAAAGTGTGTGTTGGGGGGGAGGGGGAGCAGAACTTCTATTTCGCCTGGGACCCCACATATCCCTAGGGTGTTGGATTCACTTCATACACCAAAGGACATTTCAATTATACTATGTCTCTACTATAGGTTTCAATTCTGTTTCCTTTGTCATCCTTTCCTCTTGAATTCATCCCAACCTCTTATTTAAATTTACATTTAATTTTACTTATTAAAATTAATATTTTTTTTTCTATTTTTTTATTTGTGTGGTTTTTTTTTCCTGATTCCCCATTTTGAATTATTGCAGTTTTAATATTACAACATTAATATTAATACAAAAATTCTGTTATTGGTTTCTACATTTTGAAATCTAAAAATTAATAACTTTGAAATTCTGCTTTAAATTTGAATGATTGTTTTAAATTTGATTGATTGTTTCAACAACAATATTTGCAATAACTTTTTAGGCTACAATAGCTCTATTCTTCCCAATGTTATTAATATTTTTGTGAGAATTACAAAAAAGTTCAGAGAAGAAGCTAAAGAAAATTTTGCTTTTCAGGGAGTTATAGGGAGAGGATTTTTTAATATAAAATTAAATCTTACCTTCTTGGTACAGTCTTAACTATTGCTAAACACTGGGTTAATGACTTCAAGGCTGCGACTCTAACTTTTGGGTAGCAATCATTAATTAGATAAAGCTAGAGTAAAAAATAACTCATTAGATTAATTAAAATAGGCTGAATGAATCAAATCAAATAAATAATAATATTACTTCCATTTGAAATATTTTTATAAGAAAATTATATTATTTGACAACACAAGATAATAGAATAAATACATGTACCTACAAGACATAATTTCATCAATATTAATATTGATATGCAAATTCAGTACGGGCATGTCAGCAAATGAATAAATCCGGAAGTCAGTTGAATTGGTAAGCATCACAAGAGTATGTATAACATGCACCAAATGAAAGAAGGTGAGCAGTTAAATGTGTGTATTGTGGAAGTTTATGTTTAGCTCATACTAAGCTGACGATCCCTTGATGGCACCTTTATTAACACTTTGGGGTTTTTGCCCATAGGTTCTACGGGCAGCTATAGATTCCTAAATTTACGTTGCTCAGCAGATCTCTGAGTGCAACTTTCCCATTGCTTTGTTTCCCTTTTGAAGGTGTTTATGCGAGCATCGACCCAGCGCAAATATATGTATAGTATACTATGTAATATGTATAGTATGTGATATGTCTGTGTAGTTAAGAAATCCACCAACAGATGGCATTTGCTGTGAGTAATATATGGCGAAATCCCAATGGAAGTCACGGAAGTGTTTTGGAGCCTGTGTATAGTTTTTTTCAAAGTATTTCAAAATGGCTTACTTTTATATTATTTTTAATATAATTATAGCAATATAAAAATAATTTTATGTTGTTTAGTAATATTTTTTTCTGTTTTGTCATATTCTGTAATTTTTTCCTAAAAGAGATATAGTGTAAAACCTTTCTTTGTAACTAAATTTCTCATTTATTATAATACTTATAATATAATCTAATATACAATTTTGAAGACAAAGATTAGCTCTTTATTACTGATACAAAGAGTTTTTCCAATTATACTTGTGTTTGTAACACATACACTTTTAAAACGTACAAAAATAGCTCGACTTGTGGGGAAAACAGGTGCACAAAGGGTACACCCCGAAAGTGTTAACTGTACGGATAACTGCTTATTAAAACCTTTCTTGTGTCCTGTAGAACAAAGGAGTAAGCCGGCACACCTGATTAATATTGAGTTAAATTTAATAACTGAACAAAAAGAAGTACAATCCGGTTTCGGTTATATTCTAACCATCTTCAAGTACCTGAGGCACCATAGGTACTTGAAGATGGTTAGAATATAACCGAAACCGGTTGTACTTCTTTGTGTTCAGTTATTAAATTTAACTCATTATTAATCAGGTGTGCCGGCTTACTCCTTTGTTCTACAGAATTATGAGCAGCACACGTAAAATCTTCTCCTCAGTAAAACCTTTCTTATTTATTAATAATTGAAACGTCTCTTAAAATCGTAATCTTAATATGTTTTTATATGCTTTTTACATTTGCTTAAGTACATTTTCAAAGGAATAAATTCTGGAAACTTAAGTAACTTTGACAGGATTGTATACGACAAAGTATCTCAGCTAAGTTATTAAAGGGGCTGATGTTACAGCACTGGCACTGCTAAGAGCAAGAATATACCAGGATGACTATGAAAAGAGCAGATAAACAACATCTACAGAAGATTATTAGATTCTCTGAATTGTCCACCATAAATACAGCTATGACACCTTTCATGTCAAATCATTCATTTACACTGTTAATTAGGCTACAATGTATATAGTGAAGTGTCACTACAATTTGAACCATGGCTGGTGTTGTGACAAAGCAAATGAATTCCATAGAATGCTGTGAGGTTATTTTTTTTGTATGTAGACTCAACTGGAGCAGATAATTAGTGTTCACAATAGCAAAATGAACATCATTCTGAATGTGAACTACCAGAATAGTGTAGGCATGTTATTGCCTCAAAACAGCTGTTGTTACATGATTACACACCAATGACATACTGATAAGATCCATTCAACTATCTTTGGTGCCATATCTTCTTATGCTGCTTTCAAAAAGAAATGATGAAATGGCTGTAAAAAAAGGAAACTGACAAGTTTGAACAAGGTGTTGAGATAGGATTCCAGGCCTTTCGGTGTAGCAAACTAATAAAATATTCATCCAAGATTGACAGTCAGTGATACCCTGCTGAGATGGAGGCACAAATGGGCTCAACTACAAGTGGTTCCTGCAGTGGACAATCCACCAAACAGGACTGTAGGGTGTATATGAGCATATGACAATTTTTACGTATACTGAAATTTCTTGAAACCTCTAAGATTAATAAGAACTGTAGGGTGCTTCACCAAAACTGTTGTTCGTTAGTCGATAAGTTGAAATGTGGAGCTCTATTTATTGATAGGAACATAATTATGCACAAAAAAACATTTCAGAACCGAGGATCTCAATCTGAGTTTCCCTGAAAGGACAAAGATATGTAAGCTCCATATTACCTGAACTAATATGCAGCATACTATACTCTTTTCCAATTGGATGAACGAGTATGGTCTGAAGAATATCTGGTAAATATCTCTTATCATAGTGTAACTCCAAATATCACAATGGAAGACAATGCCCTCTGTTGTAAAGCTACTGCTGTAACTGCGAGGTTTATGGAAAATGAACATCAACATACTTGATTGGCCTCCACAGTAGGAACCCTGATATGAATTCTGTTGAACATCTGTAGGATGAACTGGAGAGTCAGTTAGGTCCAGAGATGTCTGTCCCACAATGGTCCAAGAGCTCATTACATGCCTCAGGGATAAATATTCAAAAATTTTCAGCTGACCACTATGTACACTTGTGAAAAGTATGCCCTATAGAATTGCCATAGTTATGGCAGCTAAAGGAGACCCTTCATCTTATTAAAATGATCTTCATGGCTGTTTGTTTCAAACATCCGAGGATTCAGTGATTACTATCTAAGCAAGAGCAAAATCAGATTGAGAGAGTTCATCGTGTTTACATCAGAAAAAAAATCAAATGCTTAAAACATTAAGCTCGGAGAATATTAAAAAAAGATGCAGAAAGAAAATTAAGGGAGGACCAAAGGAATGCTGTAAAGAGGCATGTTAATAAGCTACTTAAAGAAGAAGAAATTATAAACAGAAGGATTAAGAAAAGGTTAGAATATAAGGATTATGAACTGGTTATGCTTTGGAATCATAAACATTATAAGAAAATAAAAGAAAAGGCTAAAGATAGGAAAATAAAGAAGATTAATAACAAGAAATTTGAAGATAATAAAAATTATGTGATTAATATGAGTAACAGAAAATTTAACAAAAAAGAATTAGAACTCTTAAATAAAGGCCTGGACTTTGTTTATGATAAAAAAGAAAATTTGGACTTGAAGACTTTAGCAAAATTGCAAATTGCAGCAGAGAAAATGGAACAAAGTAAGAAGGACGAATTCTTGAAAGAAATTGAGGATTTTAAAAATAATTTAAAAAAAGTAAATTTAAACGTAAATGAAGAAGAATTAAACATATTAAGAAGGATTGGTAAAGATAAAAGTTTACATATAGCTAAATCTGATAAAGGGAACAAGTTAATAATTATGAACAAGCAAGAATATATTGAGAAGCTAGATAAATTAGTAGAAGATGGACATTATGTAAGCATAGAGGAAGATCTGACTGTGAGTTTATACAACAAAGTCAAGTTGAAATTGAAGGAATTACAAGATAAAGGGACAATAAATTTTTGGCAAAAAGATGAAATTTTAAAGGAAGCGTGTAAAACTCCTACATTGGATGGAAGAGTTAAAATTCATAAAATTAATAATCCAATTAGACCAGTAATAAATGCTTATGGGAGCCCAGTTCAGAACATAGCAAGATTCTTTAATAGGATAGTGAAGAATTTTAAATTACCTAAAGAAGAAATAATCATAAAATATACAAAAGACTTAAAAAGTAAATTACAACATTTATATTTTAAGAACAAGAAAAAATTCTATTTATATTCGCTGGATGTGGAGAACAAGTATTCAAATATCCCTGTTAAAGAAACGTTACAAATTGTAGAAAAATTGGCATATAATCACAATGAAAATTTAATGAAACTAAATTTGAATAATATAGAATTGATGGATTGGGTGAGATTTATTTCGGATAATACCTTTTTTAAACATAAAAATAAAATGTTTAAACAGATTAAAGGATTCCCTTTGGGTTCGCCATTATCAGGGACATTATGTAATATTTTTATGAATTTCTATGAAAATGAAGGATAAAAGAATCTAAATTTAATTTTGAGTATTATCGATATGCAGATGATATTGTGATTATATGGTTTGGGACCACGAGACAATTTCAAAATTTTTTTAACCTCATTAATAGTAAGAATCAAGACATAAAATTTAAAATGGAAATAAAAGAGGAGGGAAAGTTAAATTATCTGGATGTATGTTTGATGAAAAAGAATAATTGCAATTTGTACCTAAGACATTACAAAAAAGAGTTTCAAAGTGACTACATTCTAAATTTTAAATCAGGGCATAGTTTTATGATCAAGAAGAATATTATTGATAATTACATCCATAGATTGGATCAAAATTCAAGTTGTGATTCTGATTTTATGAAAGGTATTGAGAATATGAAGACGATTTTGAAGAAAAATGAATATAGCAGTAGTTTTATAAATAAAGCAATAAGTAATTATGATAAGTTTATGATTAAAGAATTAGATAACAACAAAAATAAAGAAACAATAATAGTACCTTATTTAAATAGTAACAGTTGGTATTTAAAGAAAATTTGTAAAAAATTTGAAATTCAGATAGCTTTTGAATACCACAACAAATTGAAAAATATTTTATGCCAGAAAATTGATAAGAATGAAAATAAAGCTAATATGGGATTAATTTATGAATTGGAATGCCAAAATTGTGGGAAAATTTATATTGGGGAAAGTAAAAGAACAACACGGGAGAGGGCACTTGACCATATTTATTGTATTAAAAATGATTTGGAAGAAAAATCTGACGTAGCTTATCATTATGGGAAAAATGGGCATTGGATCAAGGAGGAAGTGAAAATTATCATGTTAGAAAAAGATACCCAAACTAGGAAAATACTAGAAAGCTTAATCATCAGAAATACCAGAAATTTAAATTATAATAGAAGCAAAGGATTGGAAATTGAGAATGTTTTTATAAATTTGGTTAGGGAAATGGTAGGATTTTGTATGAACAAAAACAAAAAAAAGTATAATAATTGATGAATTTAAAAACTTATGATTATTGTAATGAGATTGTTAGTAACTAAAACAATCGAATTGAAACATAAGAATTGTAGAATTTACAGAAATCAAACAATTGTAAATGCAATAATAATGTTAGTAGCATTTAAAGGGTTGATAAGTTTTGTTACCAACTATGGATAAGAAATCCATATATTTGATATCACCTGATTGTACATTATTGTAATTGACGATCTTGAAGAAGGAAGAAAGGAAATATTCTTCCGAAAATTCGATATTAAAATATGTTTTTTATTTCATATGAAGAGTAGATGAAGTATTTATTGCATGATGTTTCTGTATTATCAAGTTAGGTGTGACCAACTTATAAAAGGCCTATTTCTGAGGACAGCAACCCATCTCACAGAATATATGCTAAAATTCCATGATATCCTGTAACCATGAAATCCTACAGGGATGTAACATCTGGAATAAAGAGTCATCTTTGCAAAGTATCTTGAAAACAAACTTGATGGAAACAATGGTCCTCAAGAATGACCTTCTTGAGGAGATCAATAAGATGCGATCTCAAGATGCTATGCTATAGGTTCAAGAGAACAATTTTTAGGGACGAACAACTCCTTGGGTTAGTATTCTCTAATTCATCCACAAAGTTATGATTAGAGAATCTGTTTAAAGACTCGCAAGAGCTGAAACTGATGGAAGTACAAGTTCTATCGAAACAGTTAAAATTACAGCATGGATTCCAGCTCAGAGCACCTTAGATGTTCCAACTAAATTCAAGTGACTAGAAATTTCGAATATGGAATAAATCTCAGGATGGGGAAGTCCATTAATTACAGAACTGAAGCAAAAGGTCAAATATAGGTCACTGAACCTGAAAACCTAGGCAAAAGATCTCATCTTAATTTAACCGGGATAACTTTTAGATCCTATGAAAAAAAGTTAAAGCTTTTAATTAATTGGCCAATAGGCCAAAGTGTTGTTCTCTGACGAGAATCGATTCAGTCTGCAATAAGATCCCAGACATCAGTCCATCTAGCATGAAAGGGGTACGACGTACCAACAGAAAACTGCAGGAAACAGTGCATTGGCCCATTGATCCATAGTCGAATTTCAGAGGATCTGACACCACTGCAAATGCCTTCTAAGGTGCTATGTGGATAGCTGCAGACAGATGACCAGCCTTTGAGCATATAGCCCTACATGTCGCAGCCGTCTAGCCACAGTTTGGCAGGATATCCTTGCTCCAGTGCTGGAATGGAGGTGACTTGCAAGCTGATTGGCAGTCTGATGTTGATTGCGTTTAGCTGTTACAGCTAAATACCAGTCTTCATGTGAAGTTATAAAGTGAGGACGACCTTCTCCAGTGCTTCTGTAACTCATTCCAGTTGTTTGAAATGCCACCCAGAGCCTGATTCCAAGCTCCCTGGCAATATCGGTGATTGTGCTACCTTCTTCCACTTTCCAATAATCCTTCTCCGGGTGAAATCATCAAAAAGATGTCTTCAAGATATGACAAAAACTTCATGTGTAGAGTTAGTCCTTCACATCCAGAAGTTGAGACAAGACAATTCCCCTGTCATGCCAATTTCCTTTTTATCTGCTTTCGAGCTATCACATGACCTCTATGCAAGCGATTCAGAATTTGCATGTGGACCTGTTTTCTTCTGAACACCTAGAGATATGGAAGTCGACACAAGCTGTTTTGCCAGATTCTGTAGCTGTAACCCTTAAGAATGGTGTTTGTCCTAAGTTTTGTACTTGTGACCTGGATTAAAATGGTCTTGTCCTTTCGATCTTTTAGTACAATGACCACAGATATTTTGTTTTTTAATTTTATTAAAAATATAGTATCTTTTAAATTTCAGGTAAAGCAAATTGCATATAACAAAAAAGGCTAGTTACTTTTAATTATTTTGTAAAAATATTGTATCTCTTATATAGTTTTACAGATCTGTCTGTGTCTTTACGCACTCCCATAACATAATTCCTCTGTGTTTAGAAAATAATTTTAATTTCCTGTGAAAATAGAAATAATTTCTACAATGAAACGTCTGCGACAGGATTCGAAACTGCAACCTTCTGACCGAAAGTCAGACATCTTATCTATTAAACCACAGGGATTACATTCAAATTATTGTTGTTAAATAACTCTTATCACTCCCTCTGTCTGTGATGCAATAAGAGAAGAGACAGACCAAAAATAAATAATTCATTAATTTCAGCCTACTAGATTAAAATTTACATTTCAATGTTCATTTTTTTAGCCTACTACAAGCACAGGTCAGACAAGCATTAGATGCAGAAGCTTGCCCTCAGCGACAAACTAAAGAGTCTTTAGAGAAATTTCTCGACATGAATGAAGAAATTAAAAAAATCTTTATCTTCATTATCATTTAAAATTCCAAACAAATACAAACTTCATCAACATGTCTTCAATATTTCGTCCTATTTTTCAAGGACTTTCTCAAGATCCATATGTTTAAAACTTAAATAACGAAAAATACAAATGTTTTATGTTTCCTTTTATGTTTCATATTTTGTATTTTTCGTTATTTAAGTTTTAAACATATGGATCTTGAGAAAGTCCTTGAAAAATAGGACGAAATATTGAAGACATGTTGATGAAGTTTGTATTTGTTTGGAATTTTAAATTAAAAAAATATTTAAACATAGAAAAAACTTCTACTTAAAATACTCTATCTCAACTAAAAGCCGTCACATTGTTCTCCTATCATTGTTGACTGGACATATACACTGGTATCTAATAATTATGTTGTTTGTTATTTTAATTTGTTTAGTAAAAATATACAAATTTTACTATATAATAAAAATGTATCTGAGCGTAGTACTCTTTTTAAATTTCCATCTTTTGCTCATCACCACTTACTGAAAACTGCTCCAAAGATCTGGTTACTGTTAAAGTGATGTATGAAATTGAGGTAAAATTGAGGGATCTTTAATCTATTTAAATGTCAGCTTTTTTTTTGCAAACTCTTATGGAGGGACAAAAAGAAGAAGTTCTTTATTGGATGAGATACCAATGCAATAATATGAGTGAGCATTGACATCAATTACAATGGTGAGAAATTACTAGAATAACTTGAACTGAATTGCAAATTCTCAAAAATGGTAACAACTTTGCAAATGCAATTATAGAAGAGGTTGTTGTCATTACGTTGAGTACTTTTTAAGTTAAGAACCCTGGCTAAAAATTGGAAACATCTTTTTTGGATCAAAAGTACTACTGCTTCATCTAAGAATTCAGGACTTCAATAATTAAATTCTACAGAAATCATAAACCTATCAATTGTGAATTTTACATAGATGGCATAAAGAATAGAATAAGGAACTACCGAAACTAATTCATTCTGTGCAAGAAGTAGAGGTGGTAGTTGGCTTTGTGCAAAAATCTATCATTTCTTCATTTTATACGAATGTCTGCTTAAGAAGTCTCACCTTCCAAGACAAGTTACAAGGTTACTGACTCAGTTAGGGACTTGCAGTCGGACACTGTTTAATATAGCTAAAAGAAACAGTGATTGGGATTCTTACAAACATCCCTGACCAAATATACAAAACTTTACGCAAAGCAAAAAGAAACTCATGGAGGAAAGTTTGTAGAAAAATTGAAATTAATCCTTGCAGCTGTAAACTCTATAAAATTATAAGTAGATAACCTAATACAGTAGTCGCGGTAATCCGAGGTAATTGGGGCTCTTGGTACCTCGGATTACAAAAAACTCAGATTACATGGAAAAAAGAAAAAAAAACTGGAATTTTCAACTAAAACGAATCAAATTTAATTTATAATAGATATTAAAGTTACAGATACATTAACAATGTTACCTGGTTACATGAAAAGACTCTTTATAAGTATTTACAACTTTAAAAAACTGTCCAAGGTCTTCTGCTTCACAGTTGAGCAATGCTTTTTAGTAGCGATGTCATGCCATCATCTAAGTATAATAGTAGGGTATCGCTTGGGTATGCACCTCGGATTACACAGAATCTCGGATTACCGGGACTATGATTACCGCAACTCTACTGTATATGATTAGAGAGACAGTTGAAGTGTGTTGGCATTTACACTATAATTGGGAAAGAAACTCTTAAGGCTCTTACTCAAAATTCATTGCCAGTTTCAATTAAGATTAATTAATGTGAAGAAGGGAACTGCATATAGATAGCAAACAGATGACTCCAGGGAGGATTGGAGTGTTGCATACCTGGCTATTCATCAATCTAAACTTAAATGGGCAAAAGCTACTGATTTATCATTTAATTATGAAGAGTTAGATTTAATTTTCCCTGCCCTTTAACAGAAAAGGGATTGATATCATAATATCTCATCTTTGTTTTAATCATGCCTTGGACTGGAAAACATTTCAAAACAATGCAGACCTGTTATGGTTGTGTTTCTTCCTAAATTAGTTCCTCTTATGCTAAATTCTTTAGACCAATCACCTTCATTTCATTTTCTTTTAAACTTTGAAAAGCTAGTACATAAATACTTTACAAAGGGCATTTTTTTATATGAAATCCCATGCATCCAAACCATTATGCTCATAAATCAACTGATGTTGCCCTTCACAGCCCCGTCTCTGAACTTGAGGCCACACTTAACAATCAAGAATAGCTCTAGGAGCTTTCTTGGACATTGAAGAGAATTTGATAATACCATCTTTAAAAAGTATTGAAAAGTCAATTCAGTTTCACGATATTAATTCAACTACCTGTAGATGGTTTGACTCAGGCAGAGAAACAGAATCATTAACCTCTATTTGCAAAGATATCCCTAATGATTTCAGTGGTCCTCTGGGAAGGATTCTTTCTTTCTTACTGTAGTCTCAGCGAGCTTGTTAGGGGAGAATTTTATACCCAGGGATTTGCTGGTGATCTGATTCACCAATTGTAGTCCAATTCAAATTTTCTGAGACTATCTCAGGGTTCATGCAAAATGACATATGCATGGTTGAGGAAAGGTGTAATGCAGTTAACCATCAGCAGTGCCAGATTACCAAATAGGCAAAGTAGGCACCTGCCTATTGGCCCCGTGACAATGGATCAAAATCCCGTTGATTTGATCTTGAAAGAAAATTACAATCAAGCTATCTTAAACTGTTTCCAAAAGACAGAAAGAAAATGAATCGACACAAAGAAAGATAAACTTTAAGACTATATAGAGAAACTACTGTATTAATATAATGTGCCCATTAACAATTTAAAGTACATAAACCATAGACATCTGGTTCACAGTAAAGTCTGTCTCTTAAATCTCATCTTTTGTCAGCTATCAACTTGTAAAAAATTTCAGTGCAACCTGAGTACATGTAATTTATAGAAGTGATGGTTCTCTCCATCTAGTGGCCAACATGCATACTACTTAATTGTTATCCCGCTAGAGTGTGCAAAAGAAACCTTCAGAAACTGAGTTAGTATGCCGAAACTTCGAGCCGACTCCATATCCTAGTAGAATATTCGCGAGCACAAGCTTCAAAGAACACAACCAGTACATATATCTGATGTCTGCGTAAGTTAGCTAGCTTTTCTGTGTTATAATGAAGTTCAATTAACTTCATCGTCTAATTTCTACAGTTACAGAGAGATTCTCTATCTATCAGTTTCAGTCCAAAAAAAAAAATCAGTTCCAGCCTGGTTTTCTGTTCGAAAACTGTTTAGTCCAGATCCCTGGGTCAGCCATTCTTATTTATTTTTAGCTAAGACTTAATAATTCTTTCTTTCATGTTCTTTCATTTTCTTGAACAAGTCGTAAATCGCAAATATTGTCGTCGCTCTTTTGGCAACACAGAATGTTGGTACCTGAACAGAAAAGGTACCAATGCAGTGCAAAAAAAATGAAAAACCAGCAAGAGAAAGAGAAGAGGCTCGATGAACAAATAAAAAAGACAGTCTTTTCTGACTTGGCTTTACTTGTAAGTCAACAGAGGATCAACCCGAGGCCTCTTCAAATATGTCTGCAGGCGAAGTGATGACAATAGACGTTTCCTCCTGAACAGATTGCTGAGGATGAGGATACAGTTCAATTACTGGCTTCAACTGAAACTGAGGAGGAAGTTCAGTTACTTCATGAAAACAGGATACCTTGTTGCCAGAATATCAAAATGGCTTTTGGTTATGGCGAAACATTACCGGTGAAGTGCAGGATTTTTGGTGTAATAGAGATCCTGTGGAATGTCAACATTTTGATGGTGATTTTTTTTGGCTTCAAGCAGACAGTATGAAGATCGTAAAAGAAATTTTTCCCGTTCCATGATCTTTCAAAAACATGTAAGTGGTGAACAAATTAAAAGAGAATGGCTCATGTTCTCTACGTCCACAGGAAATGTGTACTTTTTCCCATGCATCCTATTTAGTGAAACAAATAAAGACCTCAATTTCACATTATCATCAGAAGCCTCATGAGAAAATTCATGAGGCCAAATGTCTGCTAAATGACCTGTCAAAGAAGGAAAATGTCATCATGGCAAGCTTCTAGGCTAAAAACCAAGACCTGATCAACGGAGTCAGCAAATATCTACAAAAGGAGCAATTGAACTGTCAATCTTCTGAAATCACCATTCGATTCTTAAACATCACAAAGAGAAATGTTTGATGACTACAAAAGGAAGGCAAATGAGAAAATCGATGCACAGTATATCGATGCGCAGGCGTATGCGCATAAGAAGAAAGACGATGATGACGTGGAAGAGGTTGTGTTTCGAGGAAGAAAAAAGTTCAAAATTGAAACTTACCTACAAATACTGGACAAGTTATATGCAGAGCTTTCCCATCATATGGAAAATATAACAAAGTTGATTCTCTGTTTGTGTTCCTCATTGAGTTCCCATCGAAGACAGACATCGAAATTAAAGCTGCTGCTCAAAGATCTAGGAAGAATTATCCTGAGGACATCGCGTTGGAGTTTACAGATGAAATGGTTCATTTTAAATATTTCATATCACAGTTAGAAGATTTCAAAGTTGATGAAACAGTGCCAGCATCGCGATCATACAAACTCATTTTTGAAAATGTTGTGCAATCAACATTAACGAATGTTCTGACAGCATTAAGAACTTGTAGGTTTCTTACGATCATGAACGCTACTGGTGAATGAACCTTTTCGAAGTTAAAAACTGCTGAAAAATTGTCATCGATCTTCAATGACACAAGAAGACTGAACTTACTTGCCATTATGGCCACAGAAAACAATATCTTGCAAAAGATAGACTTCTAAGATATAATGAAAGATTTCAACAAAAAAAAATTTTGGAAGTGAATATTTAAAGTGAATATTCCAGGATGTCACTTGTAAATAATTTGGTCTCATCCATTTTATTAATAATTCAAATGCGCAGTTTGAATTTTATTAAGAAAATTCATTGGGGCCTGC
>JAFIDM010000002.1:78110253-78120587 GCA_023159025.1 Thereuonema tuberculata | reverse complement strand
ATAATTTGCAAGGGGGTCCCCCAGATTTCGACTGCCTAGGGGCCTGCACAGGGTTTAAACCGGCACTGCCTATCAGTCAATCCCAAAAAAATTATTCTTTTACTCTTTACTAAGGAAAAAAGAAAAATAAGGGCTTAAAAGAATGTATCAATATTTTTATGGCAAGAACATGTTCTCTATAATTTTCAAACCCATATCCTCATCATAGATGATGGTAACAGACGAAGAAAGGAACTTCCAGTTGGAAGGTCCTGAAATGTTGTGGTTAACAGGCCTATGCTGCCACGCTGACGATAAACGCACTAACTAGGTTTTGATACTTTTCAAGAAAAACACGTTTAAAGTTTTTATTTTTATATTCCTTGAATCTCCAGAACTTCAAGAGGTACCAACATGATCGAAAGTTATACTAAAACAAATCATGCAATTTCACTTTGAGAAAGTTGTAGATCTCATTTTCCTGATTTCAAATATATATATATAACTCAATTTCGCCAAAAACCTTAGTTGATGCGTTTATCGTAAGCGCGGCAGTATGGCTCTACCCAAGTCAAGGTGGGAGGTATTGTGCCAAGGGCTGAATTGTACACAGGTATCGAAAAATTATGTACCATGAACAATCTCTTTGGGAAATCAGGATAAATCCCATCATACCTAATCATCCATTTAGGATAGAGGGATTAACAAAAAATAATTGTTAGGGTTGCCTTCAGGGAGTATCTACCCACCTACAGCAATTACATAATGGTTGCTACTAAGGGAAGAAAATAGCAGTTCTGGGTTCTCCCAAGATTGCACCTATTACAAATCGTAAAGTGATCTTTGTAATCTTCATAAAGATAACTGGTAATTATCTCTAGGTGATTTCCAGGAGCCAAGGAAATCAAACACACTGTTTCCAATATCAACAGAAGGCATCGGAGAGATTTATCTAAAACAGCTAGGAGGAACATGAGGAGGAAATTGCAGAGACATAGGCAAGCAGGTGAGACACCTGTAGTTGAAGTCAAGCAAATAGACATCACAAAAAGACAACATTCAGATACCATCACCTCTGAACATACAAGGCCTTCTGAAAAAGCTAGGCTGAGAACGGTACCTAACACTCACAATGACACCATCTATACTATTAAGATAGCTATCGTCAAGGAAAGTTTCCTGATGAAAATTAGGTAACAGTGAAATAGATATCATCCAAATAGACTTGGTTAGGTGGGTTGAAAAGCTAGGTGGTGGAAGTCTCTATTTACAGAATTTTATTGATAAAAGGGGTTTCTATTTTATCTGAGTGAAGACCAGACCACTGCACAATGGCTAAGAAAAGCCTTTGACAACAATGACAGTGTTCTAAAGGGTACGAGGCTCAGGGTTCTGAAAGCTAATGCCACACCAAACCTGCCAAGCTTTCAAAATAAAGAAAATTTTGGACAACATATTCAGCTGTCCTACTGTGAAGAGTCACCACCTATAACAAAATGGTGGTGGTTAATGAATCGCATCACAGACACTCAAGCAAAATGATGGATTTTCCAAGTTGACAGGGAATCATCAAAGGCTATCACTGATGCAAATGTTTAGCACACTTGGATTGATAAAGAAAATTTCAACATCTTACATGATCCTGAATCTGAAAAACTGCGGGTTAAAACCTCAGAACCTAAATCTTCCAAATTCTAAAGAACAGGAAATGCCTCTGCATTCGCCCAAGCTTACAGTCGGGTGTGGGTTCACATCCAACATTATCCTGGGTCCTTATTTTTTTGAAGAAATTACTGCTAATGGTCCTCAGACATGTTCCGTGACTGCAGCTAGATATCGGGACATGCTCCAGAACGTGTGATACCCCAGCTGCAGGAAAGACAGTGTCTTTTATGCAAGATGGTATAAGGTTACAAAATAAGGTTGGAAGGTTTGTGCATCAACACTTTACGAATGATCGAGTATAATAATTAGTTGCATGTTCTCTAGTGCCTGCCACCATGTTCTCCTGACCGAACTCCATGCAATTTTTGTTTGTGGGGATACCTGAAAAATGTGGTATATCGTGGAGGAATTGCAACATTAAAAGACAGTATCAAGCTACACGTGCGGACTATCACGGATGATCACCTACGGTCAGCGGTTGAGCATACAGTTCATCGTCTGCAAATGATACACATTTGTCAGGGGGAATACATTGAGCAATATCACATGACTCGTTCAAACATACTGTTTGTGTGAAATAAATGTTTTTTTGAACATTCTGTTTTCATTTTCCAATTCACATAACTGTAAAAGTCCTCTAGCGGACGATTTTGTAACTATTTTTTTTTTTTTTTCAGAATCATTGAGCACATCCTTTGAATAGTAGGTGCATAATTTTTGGTGTCTATCCAACTATTGATTGCAGCTGCAGGATGCTCTAAATAGGCCAACTGTAATTATAACCATCAGCTTAAGTCTAGTATCTGGCACACCATCGGAGTGCGCGGAGTGATACATAAGTTATGAGTTTGTTTACAGTTTTTGACATGCTCCGGTGCGCAGGTATGCATGACGTCATACTTCTCATGGTGCACGTTGACTTCCATTTATAACATGGCGTCGGTTATGGCAGTTGCTTGCAATTCGCCAGATTTATTTGGTCATGGAACATTACAGACTGTTTTCTGTGATTTCATTTTTTATGTGGGAATGCGAGATGGATATTAGAATGATGTACTTGATGTTTGTGGGTGTTCGATTAATTGCCACAGAAGATAAGTGTAGAAAGTGTGGAAACAGCATGTCGTTGCCATGAGGTAGGCCTATTTCCATGTATTTTTAAATTTTTTCCGTTTCAACTTTTGAGATTTGATGGTTCACAGAGTTGCCCCATTTTAGCAAAGTGGCATCTTCACTTCAGGAATGAGATCTAGGTAAAATGGACGAAGATCAGGGAAATAGCGTGGGTGTGGTGGATCTCCCAACCCCAACACTGTAAACAACATTTAGCAATATCTGCTTTGTGAGGTCAAGTGTCGTCGTGCAAGATTATTGCGTTGACCAAGAGTTTGGGATGTTTCTCCCATACTGCACAATGAAGTGGTACAGCAAAAATGAGGTGTAATACTGGGCAGTTACAGTGTGTCCCTCCTGAACTGGATGATACACCAGAACATCTTGACTGTCGTATGCCAAAGTGCTCATCAGCTTTGTGGGGGATGGATTTTGACGAACCTTGTGTCACTGTGGTGACCCAGGATGACGCAATTAATTGGATTGTTGCTTCAGTTCTGGTTATAGGCTCGTGCCCATGTTTCAGCAATTGCAATGATATGATGCAGCATGTTGTTTCCTTCGTGATGAAATCTTTGTAGATTGAGATGATATGTCTCCTAGCGAGTCCACTGCTCTACCTCAGTTAGGTCATATGGCACCCACTTGGCAGCAATCTTCCACACATGTAAGTCCTGCAGTAGAATGCAGTGCACCGATGACACAGGAATACCCATATGCCGAACTAATTCCATCACAGTCCAGTGCATCTTCCATGAGGCACTGCTCGATCACAGCCACCGATACATCATTGTGAGCTGATGTTACGGAAAAGAAATTTATAACAATCAAGATTCCAATAACAATCTTATTCAACAACTTACTCATGCTAAAATCACAGTCTTCCAATAACTAACTATTAAACACCAAGTAAGAATAAATGACAATTATTACCAGAAATAAATCTAATAGTTAACTCCGAAAGGTAAATCGAGAATCCCGCATGAATCACACATATACCCGATCGGGATCAACAGAGTCTGGTGGAAACCACAATTTTTTAGAAGGTCGAAGGGCCCTGAAAACTTGCACCCTAGTCCAAGAAAAAAAATTAGGCAATCACAGATATAAATTAAATGATATATATTATCATTCACATTCGATCAATATAATTCAGAAAAAGGTAAAAGGAACTAATACATAATGAATCTATACTACTATTATAAAGTTGAAGAGTTTGTGTGTTTGAACACAAAGTCTAATGAAGCAACAGTCCTTCAATTTTCTTAATCTTTAGTTCAGTTTATTCATACAGTGAATTTCTCACTGATATGGTTAAGGAAAGATTTTCTCAATCCCTTATTCACTGTGGAGCTTCCAAAACACGAAACATCCAAGGCCTCACACAAAGCTAATTCAGCTTTATGAAACAATTACTTACAGTTTTCTCTTCTGTCTCAAAACATGAAGGCAATCCACTTCACGAACAAGAAGCACTAAATTCGGGGATATCACAGTCGTGATGCTGTGCTCTGCAGGGCAAACCATGCTGACAAGGCTCACCAGAATGACACACTGGAAGCTGTGAGATTCTACTCCGGGTCTGGTCAAGGTAAAAGCCATTGCCAGGTGAGATCTCTCCGTAGGCTAGACTTTTACTCCATGATCATTGAGTATCACCGCCTTTACTTGTGGTAGAATGATCGGCAAGTTCAGGAGGGGCATAGTTTGACGAGTGTTGCCCAAGAGCTTGGAAAGCCTTCCAAAGGACAGGTTACAGCTGTAAGAAAGGTTGGTGGTGGTCGGCCAAGCAAAACAACGGCAAGTGATAACCGATATATTGTCTTGCAGGCAAAAAGAGACCGAAACCAGACAGTGGGTAACATTACTCAACAGCTGTGTATGACAACCGGACGACACGTGTCCAGGTTTACGGTGATCAGACGCCTTCATAAAGGTGGCCTATTCATCCGCTGCCCTGAACACTGCGTACCTTCGACAGCAGCCCATCGGCAGCACCATTTACAATGGTGTAATGAACACAAAGAATGGACATCTCATCAATGAAGTCACGTCCTCTTTACCGATGAGTCTCAAATCAGTCTCACAAACGATTCTCGGCACCAATTGATATGGAGAGAGGTGGAACATGCTTTCATCCCACTAAATCAGAGAAAGAGACCGTTGGGGTGGTCTTGGCGTGCTTGTGTGGGGAGGCATTGTGATGAACTGAAGGACAGAGCTCCACATTTTCGACAGAGGTTCAGTTACCAGAGATCGTTACTGTGATAAAGTTATCCTCCCCCATGTGCGTTTGTTTCAAGGTGCCATTGGTCCAGACTTTGTTTTTATAGACTACAACGCAACGCCACACAGGACCTACTCGAAAGATATCCGTCCAATGGATTGGCCAGCATTCTCCTCTGATTTAAATCCCATTGAACGTGTGGGGGATGCTTTGGGAAGACGCTTGGTGGCACGATCATATCCTCCGGAGACTACCAGAAAACTGATACAGATGCTCATCGAGGAATGGGCACTCTTACCCCAAGAACTGTTGGATAATCTGGTGTTGAATACGGACAGATGATGCCAAGCAATCACTGAAGTTAGGGGAGGTCATATCCCTTACTACTAACATAATGAAAACACTTTTACCCTGATTCCAGCTGGGTCCAATAAAAAAAAAATGAATAAGAATACAAAAGAGTACTGGGATACAAAAAGATTTGGTTAGGTAACTGAATAAGAGAGATCATATTTAAACAACTTGACAGAATAGTACAATAAAGAAAATAAGTTTAATAATATGAGAGAATATACATTAATAAGGATAAATAAATTAAACAGGGGGTAAAGATAAGAATTCTGTGGAAATCTCACACAATAAAAATATTAAAATATATTCATTGACAAAAAAATTTGCACACCAAAAGGGAAGCCTTGGATTCAATGAAATTTTATTAGTGTGATGGTAGAGACAAAGGACAGTGATTACAATATCACAGCAGCAGGACGATGTCCTGCAGAACCAAAATGCAAAAACAAAGCAACCTTAATGTATCCATTTTCGTGCCCAACATTGGGCGCCATTGTAACTTCTTCAGGTGTTTCATAGAAACCCGGAAGCCTTTGATAATTAAAATGTTACATAATTTTGGGCAAGTAGATAATTCGAGTGGTGATCAGAAACTAAGGTTACAAAGCCTGCACTGAAACGTGTACATTTTATTTCAGACAACCAATACAGCCGACTGATAGTACATACATTAGATTATTTTTCGACATAGTCTCCATATTAGTTTAGGCCCTTTTCGCTTCATGGGATGAGTTTGAATATTCCCTCCTGGTAAAAATCCTGTGATTGTGTGTTCAGCCATATTGTCGTGAAGTGTTTCACCTTCTCGTCTGAAGCAAATGGTCTGCCTCCTAGGTGCTCCTTCAAGTGAGGAAACAGGTCAAAGTCGCTTAGAGCAAGGTCCGGGTTGTAGGGAGGGTGGTTGATGATGTCCCAGCGAAACTGCTTCAACAGCATGATGGTCTTCTGGGCTGCATGAGGTCACGCATTGTCGCAAAAAAGATGACACCCTCGGTGAGAAGGCTGTTTCCTGGCTGTTTCCTCCTGATTGCTTCGCGCAATCGTGTCAAGGTCTCGCAGTATTGGTCAGTGGTCACTGTGTGCCCTCTTTCCAAAAACTCTATGAGCATAACACCCACACTGTCCCAAAATACAGTGGCCATCACCTTCCCGGCAGATGGCGTCACCTTAAACTTCTTTGTCTTTACAGAGGAAGGGTGTTTTCACTCCGACGACTGCTTACTGCTACGGGTGTAGTGGTGGATCCATGTTTGGTCACCCATGACAATGTGATGAAGAAAACTGTTCCCTTCTGTAGAGAACCATTGCAAAAGTTGCAGACTTGCCCCCATGCGCTTCTCCTTGTATTGATTGGACAGATTTCATGGAACCCATCAGGTACAAACTTTCTGGTACTGCATAATATCATGAATAATGTGACAAATGCTAACGAATGACATTCCCAACCCTACCATCATATGACGTAAGGTGATTCTCTTGTTGTCCTGAATCAGCTCCTCCATGCGAGCTGTGTTCAAATCTGTTGATGTAATGCTGGGTCAGCCACAACGATCCTCGTCGGTGAAGTTTTCTCTACCGGCCGCAAACTTTCGACACCATTCTGCGACATGCTGATGAGATATTACTGTCTCTCCGTAAACCTCTACCAGCTGCGGTGAATTTCATCTGTGGTTACATGTTTCACCCACAGAAATCGAATAACGGCACGGATTTCTTCGCAAGACCAGTTTTCCCACAAGTCGCCATTTGTGTTTACCTACCACTAGCTCTGTAGGTGGCGGGTGGCTGAAACTCTGCACAGTTGCTAACCGCATGTATTAGAATTACTAATTTCTACATATAATGGACGAAACTCCAGAAATATCGGCCTTGTGACCTTAGTTTCTGATCACCCCTCGTAACTGAAATTTTACTAGAAAAGAAAACTACTTTATGGATAACGATATAATAAGAGAAAACTTTAATAAAAAATGTAAAACTTTTTGGTTACAATAATTTACATTACTCAAAAAAAAAAAAGCATACTTTCCCTCTGTCCATTTTTTTTTTCTTTTTCCTTTTTACTTGGATTTATTATTCAGGCATTCACTCCCATTGGCATTGCTTCTCCTTGCACTTAAACTGTTTCCTGCCAGCGTGATGGCTTAGTCATTCTTACTGCGGGAATTTTTTTAGGGTCCTTCCCGGAGTCTCCAGCAGGAATCAATATCACAGGCAGGCAAACAGTCTAGTCAGGGACTGCTTGCGAGCCTATGATTTGGGGAATTTGGTAAGCAGAAAATACGGTATTAGTGAACAGCTGAAGGTCTGACTAAATCTCCTATTAATTACCCTGATACCCATAGAACAAAGAAACTTTTGGAAATTTCCAGAAGTTTCTTTGATCTTTTGGGATCAGGGTAATTAAAAGAAGATTTAGTCAGACTTTCAGCTGTTCATTAATACCGAAAGTATTTCTTGCTTACTGAATTCCAGAAATCAAGATTAAAACACAAATGGACAAAGGTAAAAAAAAATAAACATTATATGGAGTGCCCAGAAGCCAATCAGTGTAAGTCAATAAACCAAAAAATTAAATAGATTTTTTAAAATTATGTACCAAAAAATAACAACGTTTGTAAATTTGAAGAATGAATTTTTAATTGAAAGATAACATAACTATACACTTGGAGGAATGATTTTGGCACTTTGTCAACCGAAAGTTTAAACATTGGAGTATGACTTACAGAAAAAATTTCAATTTAAAAAAAAATGACTTACACTGATTGGCTTCTGGGCACTCCATTTATAAACAAGCTATACGATATCTACAACTTTTAAAAGTAACCTCAGAGCCAAACAGGACAATTTCCATTTTTAATGATTTTCTGTCAAAATTAGGCTCCAAAGATTATAAAAAAAAAAAAAAAAAATGGCACGACAAATGTCTGTGACAACTTCTGCTTCTGCCAGTGACTGCACAATGATACGCTTTTTTGATACAGGATGCTCTGAGGATGATGGAAAGAGCTGTTTGGGTTTCTACCATCCCTTGTCTGATCGCCCAACCAGTCTTCATTCCCATCATCATTAACATGCTTTCCTGTATCTGTCCATCAGTCTGCTCTTTTACTCTCGAATGGTATTACGCTATAGTATTGAGAATGGCAATGTGCCTATCTTGGAATGGATAATTGTCAACAATCCACTCCACATGCTATTACTGAATAATACAATGACAGAATACTGATAATAATTCACTCTTGTATATAGCACACAAATGCCTTCATGGCATCAATACCTCCTCTGACTAAATAGGTAATTTATCACTTTCCCATCCAGATGTGCAAACCTTTTTGGATACCAGAAAGGTGCCAGATGGCAGCCATATCATGAAGCTGCAGCTACAAAAGATTGAGAAAGTTTATCATAGGACATGGTGAGACAATTTAACAAATAAGTACATTGACAAACATCTTCTTCTTTTGCTGTTGCTATCAGTTCCCCCCCCCCCCCACTAAAATAAAATCCGCTAGTTTATAATGTAACTGTATCTGAAATAAATGATTCCTTTGTAATGGCATCGTTAAGCTTAATGTGTGCTGAGAAATCATGAAACAGAAAAGTGAAAGGGGGAAAAAAAGTACTTACTTATAAAAACAGGAGAAGATGTCTCAACAGTTTCTGAGCTATGCACAATCTGTCACTAGTGAATAACGGAGACAGTGTGAACTTGGAGGATAACAACACATGTAAGGATTGGGAAGTGAATTTAACAGTCATTAATAATACTTTGTGTCCTCCTCCATGTTTCCCTGGACAGTATTCCATAACTTCTGAGGTATCTCCTCTTTTCCTTTCACTTTTCTACTTCATTCATTCTTTGCAATGACAATAGAATCATTTCTTGTACCAAACAAGTGAAGGAAAATTTGGCAATAGTAATGATAAATACCAAAAAGAGATGTAGCTAATTTATTCCAAAATACATTTTCATTTTGTTGCTTTTCTCCTTACGATACAAAAAAAGGTTTGCTCATTAGTGTTATTGATACAAATCACCATGGCTATCATCCTGTCTTTGACTTCAAGTAGAAAACCACACTGGACATCTTGGTCATCATATGTCAATTAGGTTCTTTACTATGTATCAATCCTTAAGACAAATTGTACAAATAAGTAATTACTTTTAAGTTTTCTTAATATTACTTTGTATATTTCAGGGAAAAAAAAGGAATTCTTTTGAATTATACCTACTACTATACTTAATGGGTAGTTTGAATATATACTTTGTGGTTTTTCTCATTGGCTCATTACATAATAATTGCTGTAATGAAACCTGAAGGAAGTATAAACAGAATATTTTTATTGAAAAAATATAATTTTTACAAAAGAGGAAATGGAGAATAACAATAGATAATAACAAATAAATATCCCGACAAAAATCTGCAATGAACCATATCCAATACTTTCTTCACATACGCAATGTTTTATGAAAAGGGGAAATAACAATCTCTCAGCAAAATACCTGAAATTTTATGAATAATACCCATTTTGATTCTCATATCTATTTGTTTCTTTATTAAACCACAATGCATTTTATCTTTAACTAAGCATTGCTTATTTTCCTTATTATCCTAATATCTTCCTTATTTTCCCCAAGCAATACTAAAGAAATACAACTACCATATGTTTCTAACTTTATACAATGCTTTTGCATTTATTCAGTTATATTTTTCTAGCACTAAATTACTTCGATTTCTGAAGGAAAAAAAACCATCTGTCTCAATGGGACTCAGGAGTGAACATTATTAAATGTTTTTGAAAAGCAAAGAAATGTTTAATTCCCGGAAAATAAATTATAAATGATTTGAAGATTTCTGAATATAGTTCACAGAATCACATTTTTCTCTTTTAATCCTTTTACTGCCAGCCCATTTTCGCACAACCAACGAGGGCAGATATATCGGTCCGCTGGCAGTAAAAGGATTAATGCCCTCTTCCTGAATTATTTAGTTTT
>JAFIDM010000002.1:78069157-78081631 GCA_023159025.1 Thereuonema tuberculata | reverse complement strand
TTACGTAAGCATTGCTCTGATCCCCCCCCCCTTGAATGCTTACGTAATACTTGAACAGCCCTTACTTGGTAGTAGCGTGACATAAATTACTTTCTTGACACTTAACAATTATTGTGATTAATAATCACAATCGTAGTTGCAATGTTTTAGTGAGTTACAGTATAATCTTAGTAGCCAAATGTTATGATTAAATAGTCAACCAGGCTTTTAACTGCTAAATATTACACCTTTTTGTCCGCAAAAAACTAAAAATGTAAATTCATAAATTAAATGCTCAATTTTTTTTTTGACGTTGCGAAACTACACAGGAAGAACATGGTGACAACCCGAGTCAAGCAGAAATCTATTAAAGTTCATTCAAAAGAGGTTTCTGCAAATCCACAAGAGTGTTTCAGTCGCATATTGTGTGTATGTGACAGGCAAATTGAAATTGTATATGTAGTATGAGTTGGCTTCTAGATCCCCATCTCTATTTGATGATGTTTGACTTCAAAAGGGCACACAATCCTCCTTCATGAAAATATTCGAAAGGGATATTGTGGAAGAAATTGATCTTAGTGATGCAGCATCTGTATTGGATGGAGGATTCTACTTCATTATGTGAGCTGGCCAAAAGATTGCACATATGGAGAAACAGTGCAAAATTATTGTGCACATACAAATGAACTATGAGGAAAATACCACCATCATTTTCAAAGGATATTTCGATGAGACAACAACGAAACACGAAGAACAAAATTGAAGATCAGCAAATAGAACTTCATATGACATCCATTTTGATGAAAATACTAGATGTATGACACTTAATTACAATTTCTTCAGGAATAAGAAGAACAAGAAAAGATTATTGCAGTTAGTAGCTCAAAACTAGAGAAAAAAGGTCCCTCTACATTTATAACTGAAGAAGATGCTGATGTAGATATAGTCAAGGATTGTTGTTGAAAAACTACAACTATAATCTAAAGTTTTGGTCTGTTAGTCTTGTTGGTTGCTCTTATTCCTGAGAAATAACATGTATTTTTATAAATTAAGAGATGGTAAGAATCCAACAAAATATTTTTATAAAATTGAATCTTTGATTGAGCAGCACAATGAAATAAAAAAAACCTTTGGTATTTGCTCACGCAATAACCGAACGACATCATGCTTCTTTGGGTTGGGAAAGATAAAAGCAATTGAAATGTTAACATCATTACCTGAAGCTATGGCCCAAGCCTTAACATTTACCGAAGGCACAATATCTAAAGAACAATTGCTAATCAGTGGGGAAAAATTTGTACTGGGACAGTATGGGATGAGGGCCATTTGTGTACCAGCACGACAATGCGCCATGCCATAAAGCCCTGATTTCCAGTGAATAATATGTTCAGGAACTTCAGTGGCTTATCCAGACTCCGGACCTCAACCCTATTGAACATCTGTGGGATGAATTGGAGCGCCGGTTTCGTGTGCTTCCGATGCGATCGCAAACACGCATCTAACTTTGCAGGCTTTGAAGGAGGAATACACAAAAAATCCGGTTGCTGCTATCAGAAACTGGTGGAGAGCATGCCATAGCATGTGGATGCTGCGCTTAGGGCAAAAGGCCACAGTCCGCACTATTAGACACGCTGTAAATAAAGCATCTGTTCCATGCCACAGGTGTCCACTTTGAACTGAGCAGGCAATATAGTTTTCAACTTGTATTTTAATTATCTATAATATACACTGCTGAACAATTGCAAAGGATGAATGATACTATCACCCCTAGCAACCACAAAATGGAAGATTATTGGAAAGATCGAAAAAGGGCGACAGATAACAGATGTTGCCAGGGAGTTCGACATCACCTACAGCATTGTTTCATGGCTGTGGAAAGCATTTACAACTGGAATGTGTAGCGGGGGAGGTTATGTTATAAGTATGATGCAAGGGTACATTGCCCTAATGGCAAAATGGAACCGGAGCACCACAATTCAGCAAGTGGCAAATGAGTTTCTTGCTGCCACAGGAAAGCGGATCGCCCAAAAAACTGTAGCCAGACATTTGGGATAAGGAGGACTATATGCCCGTAGACCCGTTGAGTGTCCCATTGTTTAAACTGCACCATATTGCCCGTTTGTAATGGTGTAATGAGCATCGCAATTGGGCCGAAGAGGAATGGGCTTCTGTACTATTCCCAGATGAGAGTAGGATCAGTCTGTCATCGGATTGTAGACGCCAACTGGTCTGACATGAGAGTGGTACTGCCTATCGTCCAAAAAATATCTATGAAAGGGAACGATATCCGACTTGGAGTATCATGGTATGGGCGGCTTCATGATCATTGGTATGGTTGCAACTGGGACTATGACCGGCCAAGGATACATTGATGAAGTTCTACTGCCTCATGTTTGCCTTTTCCGTGGTGCTGTCGGTGATACATTTCTGTTCATGGATGACAGCGCACCACGTCATCGAACACTCACTGTTCAGGATTGTCTAGACAGCGAGAGTATTCAATGCTTTGAATGGCCAGCATGTTCTCCAGATCTAAGCCCCACTGAAAATGTTTGGGATGTTTTGGGGAGGCGCCTTGCTGGTCGACAATATCCTCCAACAAACAAAACCACCCTCATTCGTACACTAACAGAGGAGTGGGATAACTTGCCCCAACAGCTGCTGGATAATGTTGTGCAAAGCATGACACGTCATGTGGAATGTTCCATCACCGTCCACGGTGGACATATCACATACTGACACTGTTCTCAAAGGTGTCTGCTGTCATTCATATGTATTTTTCATTTCTCCGTATGCAGCATCAAATGAACATTTTTGTCCTTTCAGCTTGTTTTACAACCTTCTGTATTTTCCAGAACAATAAATGATCTTTATTCTAATGTCCGAACAGTGTGGCAACAATATTATATCCTGCTGGGCCTCCACCCCGCTATCTGGACTATCTGGACCAAACTTTGCAGAATTAGTCTTTACGAACCTGCGGGAAAAGGATGGGCTACCTTGGAACCTGGACACACCACCTCTAGGGGTTGAAAAGGGGTAAAATCTATGAAATAGCACCACATATGCACCTGGTGGTGACAATGAGAACTACACAAATATTGTTGCGCAACAATTGGAACTAAATTACTGTTGTGCATAATCGTCACATATGCCCCTGGTGCGACAATGGGAACTACACAAATATTTTTGCGCAACAATTGGAGCTAAAATATTGTTCTGCATAACAGTGATGGGTTTTCAGGATAGATATAGATCTGGCAGATTTATAAGATGATTTTTTATGGAAAGTTTGAAGTGATATGGTAATGACGTTACAAAATTCGAATAACCTGGAACTAGGGGTGTAAACAGGAGGGAGAAGGGGAGAAATGGGTAAAAAGTCTTATATTCTCCGATCTTATATTAATTTCATATCTAGGAATCTTGAGTTACAAAATTCAAATCAACTGGAACTGTGGGTGTACACGTGAGGGCAGTGAGTGGATGAGCAAACATTGTTGAAGGATACTTCTACGGGATTTTCGGAATAGATGTAGAAAATAAAAACTGCAAACATGGCATGATGGGTCATTCCATGGTAAAAGATTCTGGACATAAACTATCCCCCCATTCGGATGTCCGGGAGGGGGATACTGAGGAGGGTCACATTATGAAGCAACTCAACCGACAGAAGAAAAGAAGATTGAGGATTGGATCATGGAATGTGAGAACTCTTCTTCAAGTTGGAAAACTTGAAGGAAGAAATGAGAAGAAACAGAGTGGATGTGATGGGAATATCAGAAGTGAGGTGGAGAAATAGTGGTGAGTTGGCGAGTGATGAATTTAGAATGTTTTATTCAAATGGTGAATGTAAAGGAAGTCATGGTGTTGGTGTTTTACTGGGACCACGTGTGAAAGATAAAGTGATATCAGTGCGTTATGTAGATGACCGGATGATTCAATTCAATTCAATTCAATTTATTGCCAATGAAATATTACATGATAAGAGTTTACATGACATTTTGACAACCCAGTCGTCTTAAGGGGGGTCCCGTCGAGAAGACAAGTGGGCGTCTTGAGTAGGCAATTAACAAAGGGAATTAACAAAGGGAATATATTACACAACAATGAGGAAAAATATTTACAAAAGAGAAAAGTACAAAAATTTTAGCAAATATTTACATGTTTATTTTTGACAGAGAGAACATATTCAGGTATTTTGGAAACGTGGAATAAAGGGAACAGGAAGATAGTAGGGATAGAGTGGGGGATTTGGCGGATACAGGAGAGATAAGATAGGAGAGAAAGAGGAAGGTGATAGGTGGAAAGGGACTCGGATCGAAATTTCAGCCTGACTTCAATAGTAGATGGAGTATTAGTAGATTAATAAGGTTGAAATGTGTTTTTAATTTTTTTTTTTGAATTGGGTAAGAAAAGGACATTCACGGATCTCTTTAGATATTTCGTTCCAAAGTTGAGGCGAAGCATAACTAACAACTTTTCTTTGATAGTTAGACTTAGTTTTCGGAATGGATAGTAAGAGGTGGGTAACAGATCTGGTATCATAGTAATGGGTGTGAGGGTTAATGGTTAGTGGGATACAGGGATAGAGTTTTTTATTAATTACTTTATAGGTGAAGACCGCTAATTGAAGTTTATAGATGTGGGGGAAAGAGATTATATTATATTTAGGCCAGAGGGATCGAGTAGAGTACTGTCTAGGTTTTTTATCTACGAATCTTAGAAAATATTTCTGAACTTTAAGTAGCATGTTTTCATAAAATTTAGAAGGGTTGCCCCATACTACAACTCCATAACATAGATTTGAATGAATGAGTGACCAATATAGATTTAGTAGAATTTGAGCCGGGAGAAAGTTTAATTTTCTGATAATGCCTAGGTTTCTGGAGACTTTATAAGCAATTTTTTGGGCATGTAAGTTCCAAGAAAGATCATGAGAGAGAGAGATTCCTAAATATTTGAAGGAGGAGACCTCTTGTATTGGTGAGTTGTTGTAAGTAATAGAGAAGTTTTTACATGAGAGTGTTTTATTCCGTTGAAAGAAGAACATGTATACTGTTTTGGATAATGGTGAGAATACAAGGGAAGAAATTGGACTTAGTGCTAGTGCAAATTTACATGCCACATTGTGGATTAGAAGAAGAGAAAGTGGAAGAAAGCAACGAGAAGATAGAAGAGATAGTTGAGAAAGAGAAGAAGGGTACATGTGTAATCCTAATGGGCGACTGGAATGCAGTAGTAGTAGAAGGACAAGATGGAAAAACAGTTGGAAATTATGGACTGGGAAAAAGAAATGACAGAGGAGAATCTTTGGTAAATTTCTGAAAACGGAATGAAATGATTGTTGGAAATACATTATTCCAACAACATAAAAGAAGACGATACATGTGGACATGCCCAAGGGATGACAGAAGATATCAGATAGACTATATACTCGTACAGGAAAGATACTGAAATTGCTTAAAAAATGCAAAGACTCTACCAGGAGCGGATATTAACTCAGATCATGTCCTACTGATAGGGGAAGTAAATATTCGTCTGAAAAAGATAAGAGGAAGGCAAGTGACGAAGTTTGTTATAGAAAACTTAAGAATGAAGAGGAAAAAAGAAAATTTGAAGAACATTTTCAAAAGAAAGCCTCCAAATTAGAATCCGCACCTGATAATAGCAATGAGTACTGGACTCATCTAAAAAGCTATATACAGGAAACAGCAGAAGAAACAACAGGATACAGAGGAGGTAAGAGTAATAAGAAATCTTGGGTCACAGGAAAAATGTTGGAGAAGATGGAAGAATGGGAAAATGGAAAAACACCAACTCAGAAGAAGGTAAAAGAAAGTACAAGAAACTGAACAATGAACTAAGAAGAGAACCTTTTTAAAAAATATGGAAGTTCCCATGATGGGGATCCAATTAGACGCATTATGATTGGTCATAATAAGATTTTGAATTGTATATATTCTTGTTTCTAATTTGTCAAGTCCGTTGAAAATGAGACGCAGTGAATGCGCTCGAAATATTCGGCAAATATGTATGTATGTATCACTATTTTAATTGTGTGTTTTGGATTTTTAAACTATAAAATATTTTAACACACGTAAAATGTATTTTTAAAAAAGAAGAGAAACTGATAAGGCGAAGGAAGACTGGATGAAACAGAAATGTGAAGAAGTAGAGGATCTAGAGAGAAAAGGAAGATAGGATTTAATGTACTGCGAAGTAAAACGTTTGGACTTCACAAATAAGAATAAGAAGTCCATGTGGTTGATAGAAGACGAAATCGGCAATGAATTAACCGACAAACAAGGAATTTTGAACAGATGGAAGAAGTATGTAGAAGAATTATATGAGACAGGGAATCGTCCAGATTACTTAGCTATAGAAGATGAAACAGCTGTATCAGATGATGAAAAAGGATGTTGTATTCTAAGGGAAGAAGTTGAGTAGCGATTAGGGAAATGAAGAAGTTGAGTAGCGATTAGGGAAATGAAGAATGGGAAAGCAACAGGAGTTGATGGAATACACATTGAATTAGTAAAATGCTTGGGTGACGACCAGAAGCAAATACTATCTTTGTGCAATGAAATATATCAGAAAGGCAAATGGCCTGAAGATTTCTTGGAAATAGTATTGTTGCCAATACCGAAGAAAAATAATGCCAAGAAGTGCAATGAGTTCCGGACTATCAGCCTTCTATCGCACTCGGCAATGATTCTCCTGCGAATACTGAACAGACGTTTATATTCTAAGATGGGAGGAGAGTTGGAGGCAGAGCAATTCGGTTTCAGGAAGGGAAAAGGTACGAGAGATGCAATTGGACTGCTGTGAACAATCGGCGAAAGATACCTAGAGAAAAATAAACATGTTTATGCAGTATTTGTGGACCTGGAAAAGGCTTTTGACAGAGTGGATTGGAATAAACTTATGGAAATCTTGAAGAAAATTGGTGTGGATTGGAAAGAGAGAAGGCTAATAACTAATCTTTATATGAAACAACGAGTCAAAGTCAGGATAGGAGAAGAAATGTCAGAGAGATGTGGAATAGGGAGAGGGGTGTGATAGGGTTGCCCTCTATCACCTACGCTGTTCAACATCTACTTGGAGGAGCTAGTAAAGAACTGTTTTCAGAACATGGGAGGGGTGACAGTAGGAGGAAGAAGAATAAAGTGCATAAGATTTGCTGATGATATGGCTTTGTTAGCAGAAGAAGAGATGATACTAAGGGATATGCTACTGCAGCTGAATGACAGCTGTGAGCAATATGCAATGAAGATAAATGTAAACAAGACAAAGACTATGGTTATCAGAAGAAAGACAAAGAAGATAAACATAGGAATTCGGAATGAGACATTGGAACAAGTAGGCAGCTTTAAATATTTAGGGTGTACTATAAGTAGTAACATGAGCTGCTGCCAAGAAGTCAAGAGGAGGATAGGAGCAATAGCAAAGGAGGCTTTTAATAGGAAAAGGAGCATCTTCTGCAGACCTCTGAAAAAAAAACTAAGGAAGAGACTAGTGAAGTGCTTTGTGTGGAGTGTGGCATTGTATGGGGCAGAAACATGGACATTACGACGAAGGGATGAGAAACGACTAGCAGCATTTGAAATGTCGTTATGGAGAAGAATAGAGCGTGTGAAATGGACAGACAGAATAAGAAATGAAGCTGTACTAGAAAGAGTGGGTGAAGAAAGAATAATGCTGAAACTGATCAGGACGAGAAAAAGAAACTGGTTGGGTCACTGGCTAAGAAGAAATTGCCAAATGAAGGATGCACTGGAAGGAATGAAGAACGGTAAAAAAGTTCGAGGCAGAAGAAGATTTCAGATGATCGACAACATTACGGTAAATGGATCTTATGTGGAGACGAAGAGGAAGGCAGAAAATAGGAAAGAATGGAGAATGCTGGGTTTGCAGTGAAGGACCTGCCCTTGGCAGAGAACTATGATGATGATATAGATTTGTAATAAGATCAGACCTTTTGAGTTATTTTTTTTTTTTGTACCAACTGGGAAAGTTTTGAAGTGACCTCACAATTGCAATTTCTTTATCGTCCACCTCAGGACATTTTTTTTTTGTAACTCGTACGAAGAACGGGTCTTTTAGCTAGTTTATATATAAAGGAAAAAACAAAGTATTGTACTTAGATGGATGAAATGAAGAATGAAAATCAGCAGAGGTTGAATGATTAAATAAAATTATTAAATGAGGAAAAAGAATCATGCTCAATGGATGTATTTAATCAGATATTGATGCATTAAAAAAGAAAATAATTTAATTTAATAGCTAGATATTATAATATGAAACAGCTTATGGACAACAGAACAAAGGAGAGAGGAGAGTAATTATGAATGGCAAGAAAGGATTAATCTGTCAATTTCAAAGAGACTGACTAGCCCTACAGATTCTGTATGAATGAGATAATATTGTTAGAGCTGAAAATAGATGGGGCAACTTTTTAGACAACTAGCAAATGATTTATCAAGATGAACTGATTTTAGTTACAAAATGATGGCTAATGCATGTTTCAGCATTACTGAAGAGCTAAAATAGTTCAAAAAATTATTACAAATACATTTTCCAGACGCTTTAAAATCCACAGGACAATCACGGCTGTTTCAACAAAGATAAAATGCAAGTGTGCAAAATAGTCTAAAGATAGATTGCACTTTAAATAAGACAAAGATGGTACAACAACAAAATTGAATACCTAAGATAAATTTGAAGGCTCTGGAAAACTAAAGCAGACATTTCAAACTAAATAAATACTTACCCTATTGAAAATATATCCATTGATGGAATGAGGTCTCCTTTTTTAATTTCATCCTCAGGTAAAATTAAATTGCCACTGCTTCCACCAACAATTTCAGGATTTAGAGTTTTTACCAAACGTTCTGGTGCAATGTAACATGTTCTCCTTCGAGAAGTATCAAAAAAATATGAAAAATCAGCAGGATTATCCTGAAAGAAGAAGAAAATGATTTGGTATTAATTTAGGATTTTAAAATTTAAAGAGAAAATGTAAAAACTTCATAGTAGATGATTTTGAATAATAAACAGTTATAATGAAAAATAGGATACATAATGATTCATCCGATTAATAAACTTTCAATTACTAAAATACATCCAAACTTGATAAATGTAACATTTTTTTTTTGTCTTAGATTACAAAAATTCCTTAAAGAAAGGGGATGTTTGGCTGCATTTGCAACTGTTATGATGAAATCGATTGGAATAGTTTTTCACCAACTGATTATTTCATTGTAAGGGAGTGGATTATATGCCAGGATTCTTTAAGGGTTAGTGAGAAAATTGATTTGACATTATCTATTATTTTAACTTGGTCAAAATTGGAGATGTGATTAAGTGATTTTTTTTTTTTTTTATGCTTCCTAATTAAAGATTTGTCTTCATCCAGATTATTATAATTTATTTTATGTTGTAAAACTCTTTTTTGCTTAATATAACCTACATATGCCCTGTCACAATTTTTAAAAGTTTTTATGCACGAGATATCTTGGGTCATTCCATGTCAGATCACCTAATGAGTTCACCACACCATCACAGATTTTTATGAAAAATTATTTGCATGTAAAGAGTCATAAGATAACACATTCTGCAAAATATGGGATTTTTTTGGTTAAATATTTGCCGAGATATGAGTTTTTGAAGGTTTTTTTTTTTGATGCCACGCCCTTTTTTTGACGTATTTTCTTGAATACCTCATCTTCTAATCAATCAAATGGAACCAAATTTGTTTTCCCCACGTATTTTTTTATGCTGAATCCAAAAATTCCAACCAAATTAGTCTAGGACTAATAGTTTTGTAGTAATAGAAAGCATGTAAGCATTTAGGAAAAAATTTAAATGGCCCTGTGGGACAACATTTAAAAATTTGAGATATTTAACCCAAGTCTAAGAAAGGTCTAAAGTAACTGAAAAAAAATAATCAAGATGGTGTTTTGCTCCTGAGCTTGGAAAAAAAATTGCAAAGTAGGTATACTTTTCGAATCGCGTAAAGAAATATCCAACAATTTATTACTTTGTCACTGCATATTTATTTAGTAAATTCAAGTTATCCCTTGCTTTAGTCGTAGCTCTGTAAGCAGTAACTCTCAGTTACCAGGTAAAACCCATATTTTCAAACTGAATATTGTTTGAAAATATGGCGATTCAAACAGATTATTCACCCGTTTCAATCGCCGATTCAAAAGCTGATTCAATTGCCGAGGCAGCGTAATAATCCAAAATATTATTGAAGGCCGGGTAATATACCTGTTTGAGGCTGGGTTATATAACTAATAGTTATTCAGGACAAAATATCTAAAGCACCCATTTTTTTTCTCGCTTTCTTTTCAAAATAGCTTCCATATTTTTGGTTTTGAATCATACAATTGTACAATCATACAATTTACTTTAGTGAAATTTTGGTAGGAAATTTTAACCCTAAAACCGAAAGTAAAAGTACCCGGCCTCAAACAGAAAGTAAAAGTCATTCCCGCCCTTCCACAATTGTATGATTAAACCAAAAATATGGAAACTATTTTAAAAAGAAAGCGAGAAAAAAAATGGGTGATTTAGATATTTTGTGCTGAATAACTATTAGTTAATAATTTTGAAATTTATAGAACTTGCTTTATAATAACTCGTTTAGTATTTTTATTTTTTTTATTGTCAAAAAAAAAATTAATTTTTATTGAAAATATTTTAAGTAACACCTCAGTAAAACAATTTTATTAAAGGAAATGAAGTTAATGAAAAGGCCTGTATTGTTTCAATAACATTTTGAATTATTACGCTGCCTCGGCGATTGAATTAGCTTTTGAATCTGCGCTTGAAACAGGTGAATAATCTGTTTGAATCGCCGTATTTTCAAACAATATTCAGCTTGAAAATATTGGTTTTACCTGGTAACTGAGAGTTACTGCTTCCAGAGCTATGACTAAAGCAAGGGATAACTTGAATTTACTAAATAAATATGAAGTGACAAAGTAATAAATTGTGGATATTTCTTTACGCGATTCGAAAAGTATACCAACTTAGCAATTTTTTTTCCAAGCTCAGGAGCAAAACACCATCTTGATTATTTTTTTTCAGTTACTTTAGACCTTTCTTAGACTTGGGTTAAAATCTCAAATTTTTAAATGTTGTCCCACAGGGCCATTTAAATTTTTTCCTAAATGCTTACATGCTTTCTATTACTACAAAACTATTAGTCCTAGACTAATTTGGTTGGAATTTTTGGATTCAGCATAAAAAAATACATGGGGAAAACAAATTTGGTTCCATTTGATTGATTAGGAGATGAGATATTACGTCAAAAAAGGGCGTGGCACCAAAAAAAAACTTCAAAATTCATATCTCGGCAAATATTTAACCAAAAAATTCCATATTTTGCAGAATGTGTTATCTTATGACTCTTTAAATGGAAATAAATTTTCATAAAAATCTGCGATGGTGTGGTGAACTCATTAGGTGATCTGACGTGGAATGACCCTCTTGTTAGTCAGTTGAAAATCATTCACAATTCCATATTTTAAAAAGAAAGCAAAAAAAAAAAAGAATGAAGATAAAAATTTATTAGCACAAGAAATAGACAAGTCTTTTTTTTTTTTTTTTTTTTGATGAAATGGAAGTCATCACTGAATCACAGAATTAATATGTCCAAAAAAGTTAGCAGATGATGCAGATTAATCAAAACAAACAATAACGATATATATCTATGGAAAAGATGAAGTGATGACTACGTGACATCTAAAACATTCAGGTTGGGACTCTTCACAGATCAGTCCATTTTTGGAACATTACTGTTCACAAACCATTCCCTGACAGAGCATGCTTTATCACATGGAGTCTTATTATGCTGATAGAGGCAATAGTCATCATCAAAGTGTCCTCTACTGTAAGCAGAACATATATGGTCAAAATGTCCTTGCACCCTTCCTCATTTACATGGTACAAGAGGTTACAAGAGGGCCAAGTCCTTTCCATGAAATTCACCACACTCAAACCCTCCAATCGGACTGCCACATGCTTTTAGTGTGATTCATCACTCCACATCACACATTTTCACTGTTCAATGGCATTGCTCTTCATACCACATGAAGTGGCGCTTAGCATTCACTGGCAAAATGATTGTTTTGTGAACAGTTGCTTGACCATGAAACCCTATCCCCCTGACCTCTCCACAAACAGCCATGGTACTGGCTCGTGTGTTAGTACTACTGTGAAACTTATGGCTGATTGTTTCAATCAATGTCTAGCTATTTGCATAAACCATCTTTTTCAAAATTCAACAATTCCGGCCTGTCAGTATGCATGGCCTACCAGGTTATGCTTTTATTGTGGTTGCACTTTCCTGTTTCCACTTCACAATCACACCCCCAACAGCTGATTTCAGCCACTTTAGAGAGGTTGAAATGTCCCCGACAGACTTAATCATATTGCAACCAATGACCAGTACACGTTCAAAGTCACTGAGCTCTGCTGATCGAC
>JAFIDM010000002.1:78024859-78069147 GCA_023159025.1 Thereuonema tuberculata | reverse complement strand
TCGACCAATGACCAGTACACGTTCAAAGTCACTGAGCTCTGCTGATCAACCAATGACCAGTCCACCTTCAAAGTTACTGAGCTCTGCTGATCAACCAATGACCAGTACACGTTCAAAGTCACTGAGCTCTGCTGATCAACCAATGACCAGTACTCGTTCAAAGTTATTGAGCTCTGCTGATCGATCAATTCTGCTGTTACTTTGTATCAAATAGCAACACACGACTCCCTGCCTCCTTTTATACTGGTAAGAGACTATTATACAATCGTGGTGCCATCTAGACTTCAGTTCACTATTGCAGAGGGGTGCCCACATATTTTTGATCATAGTGTATATTGTTTGCTATTATATTTCATTTTTGAAATGTTTGTTAATTAGTAACAGTTAACAGTTTGTTGCAACTTTATCTGATATCAGGGCGATCGAAAATTATTTGAGTAATTTTTTTTTCAAGAAAACTTTAATCATTACACAGATACAAAGATATACATAGGAAACAGCATGTAATTGACAATTCTCCTACATAACTTTCATTGAGGTTCATGTACTTGTTCTAACATGAAATTAATTTGTGCATGCTGGATCCAAAGTCTTTCAAATCAGTGCAAACCACTTTTAGCTACCCACACACGGAGGGGTTTTTTGGGAGTTTTGACGCTGAAGACTTAGTAGGAAGGATGAATCATTTAGGTTAAGCTGAGTCGGGGAGGTGGTAAGTGGGGGAGGAGATTTCGCAGGTAGTTGGCAATCGACCTGTCACAGTTCCTATGCGTGAAGCACGGCTTAACGTAAAGATTCTCAATAACGATCAGTTCCTTTAAGGATTTAATTTCGAACTTGCCTAGACTAACTTTCGAACATGAAATGACAAATAATTGTAGTTTCTTACAGATTGATTATGTAATTGGCTTTACAGTGACAGTAGCACTAAATTTATAACTATATTTTGAACTTTAGTAGACATTATATATTTGATAATTGTAAACACAGTTACAAGAAATAGTTTAAAAAAATCTTAATTAAAGTGAAAAGAAAATTCTAGAATTATAAATCTAGTCAACCAGAGGATTTATATTTATTACTAGGCAATTTCTGATGAGATTTTTTTTTTAAATTGATATTTTAGAAAATTTCGGTAATTTTCTAGATTTACTTTATTTTTCACATCCGACAGTAATTTATATGGGTGGCATAATTTTTAAAAATGTTGGTTATAAAGTTACATATATCTCGAAGATTATGGTTGTATTCGAATTTGTATTGTTCATGTAATATAATTGAAAATAAGTCTTTATTATTAAATTGTATAAAAAGTTCGAAGTAAGTATTTTATTATTCATAAAGAATTCCCTTGTTATTTTATTACTTGAAGTATTTTTAAAATATATAACTAATTTTAAGATTTTTTTTTGTTTCATAAAATATTTATACTATTTACATTTTTCATTATTTGAATTAGATCAGATTGCATTTTCATAATTAAATAAGAATCAAAAAAAGAAAACTAAGTTATTATTTTATAATTTATTGGTATAATATTTTTATAATTTTTTTTTCAAGAAATTGTATTTAATTTTTGTTGTAAGTTTTAATTTAATTTTTGTTGCATCATTTAAAATAATACCCAAATATTAGTCTTTGAATGATATTATAATTTGTTCATTTTTTAAATTTGTTATGTAAATATTTGTTATGGAAACACAGTTGAACGGCTACTAGAGCTCTGTGCCCGCGAAGGATAACTTTCAGTCGGGTTGGAATTCCAAAATCTACCCTAACTTGGGAGATCGTAACGGCTAGCAACCCAGGGATTCCCTGCTTAACGTAGAGTTGTGAAACGCCGCGGAAATAAACCGCTAACCCGGGGGATATCTCTTTTATGGTTAAGCGCCGACAAGCGATTTGTTCCCCAAGGGGTAAGTACTTGAAGGAGAGACGAGTCTCCCTCAGAGGTCAAAGATCTCTCAATCCGTAAGAGAAGACCCCTACGTGTGTGGGTAGCTAATGAGCAGCATTCTGCACAACTTTATCACTTATTAACTGGGTGCCAGCAAGGTGCCTCTTCATTGAGTCAACAAATGTTAATCGTTTGATGACAAGTCCGACTGTAGGCAGGATGTTTGAAAACTTCTATTTGCCAGGAGTGGAGTTTGGTGCTCAAAGCTGCAGCAACATGGGGACGGGCATTGTCATGTAATGACAACACATCAGAAATCGCTCTCTTTGGATACTGTTGGTGAATGACAGCTCTAAGTCTATTGAATGTTTTACATTAAGCTGCAGCAATGACAATTTGACCTTTATGAAGGTAATTGAAAGCAGAACACCTTGGCTGTCCCAGAAAATCGTAACTATCACCCTTCCAGAAGACTGTACAGCTTTAAATATTTTTGGTGGAGGAGAGTTTTGGTGTTTCCAAACGACACTGTCTAACATCCTTTTGGGTGAGAAATGAAATGCCCATGTTTCATCTACTATAATGATATGGTCAAGGAAGCTGTTTCCTTCACATTGGTAATGCAGCAAATGGCTCTAACCAATTCTGTTCTCAACGTGCAATGGTGTTAGCTGCCTGGATAACTATACGGCTGCTACCTTTCAGTATTGCAGAGATTTGTGGATAATGTCAAAAACAGTCTCATACCATATGTATAAAGCCATATGTATATGGCTTTGATTTTTACTTGTTCACCTGCTTACATCATTCCATTTACAGAATCTATATTGAAATCTTTGTGTGATCTGCCTGATCAATCTTTATTCAATACATTTCTGTGTACAGCTGTGAACTTTGTACACGTTTGTAAATGCCATGAAGTCATCTTCATACATTGAATACATTTCACGATAAATTTTTGCAGGTTTTCTTCCGTATGTCACAAGATATCCGATGCCACTTCAGATCTCAATCTCACTGAATGTCGTTATCACACCTGCCATTTTGGAACAACTGTGACATACAGTATGGACAATACAGATGCATGCAATCTAGTGACAAAGTAGTTAATTACATGCCCTTTCATGTGTATATCTTTATATCTGCTTAATCATTATTCCTGCTATGAAGGTCATAGTGCCAACTTTCGGAAACCAATCATCTTGGACCATAACAGAAATAAATTTAAGAGAGAAATAAAAGAGTCATACTATATTCAAACACTTCAACCATACAATACAGCATTGCCGAATTTAAATATTAAGTATTACTTAAACAATTCTACTTTCAAAGAAATCAGAAAAAAGTTAAAAAAGAAATTAAGCCACAAAATTTCCTAAGTTTCCTAAGTTTTTTAATAAACTCCTTTCCTTTTGATTAAAATTCACAATTTTATTCTATTTTAGTTTATTCAATAGCTACTTCAGTTTCTTTATAGATAACTACTTAGATTTCTTCATCCAAAGCCTTATTCCCCAAGACATCAAAAGCTGTTTAGATGAAATAAAAACCAGGTTCTATATCTAATCACGAGAGGGCCACAACCTCAATCTGCCATCAATCAAAATTCAGCAAGAAGTCTTTTGATACCTGCTGCTTAATAGAACCCTTCCCACCTCTGATTGGTCTACAGTTTAACCCAAGAGGTCAACAATTATGCAAATTTCTGTTCTCCAAAAAAATGTATAACATCGAACTTTGATTGACAAGGCAGTCGTAGACGACTGTGAAAGCTCTCATTTTAGTAATGTATTTTTAATCATTTAAGTTTTTTAATCAAACCAATCTGTCATATATTCATGCTAAAAGTTAGACATGATCTTTTATAAATGTTAAATATGATCTTTTATCATTAAGGTTTTAATGAAAAAAATTTGCTCAATTACTTTTCAATCGCCCCTCGTATATATATCTCAAAAAATATTTGTTAGTTTGGTTGTTATGTTTATTTTTCTGTATGCTAATTCTTCTGTATTAGCATTATTTTCAAATGGAGTTTAAAAACGAGAGGGGTAAGAGAGATAAATATCAAACAAACCCTGGCTTGTTATTAGAAGATAATGCTTATTATTGGTTGTGATAGCATTGCCACTTCTAAAATAAAAATGAAATTAAATCTCTTATAAAAACAGGTAATAAGGGAAACGACACACATATATGTATATATAAAAAAATATAATATATAAAAAAAAGATATAATTACATTTTGGACAGTTTCGTCAGGTGGTTTTATGCCATGACATCATCAGTATACATTTTTTTAAAAAAACCACAAGAGTTCTTATATAAGGGAAAATAGTAAAAGTGAATTTTAGGGTTGGAAAGATTTCTTGCGGAGTTGCCAAATCAGTGCTGGTTGTCCTATATCCGTCGGCTGTGTGCTGTTATAGACAGAAGGTCAAGTCGGGAGGGGTGGTTCTTGTGGATGGGGGTGAGCAGAATCTTGTTTTTGGAGACCGTTGGTGTTGTCTCCAGAGATGTAACCACTCTCTCCTTGAGACCGATCATAAACATCTTGTTGTTGTTGTTGTCGTTATGAAAGTTAAATTTAAGAAATTAGAGAAATTTAAAACAGAAATACAAAAAGGAAATATATAAAAGATATGAACAACAAAACCAATCTTTGTTAGTGGAGTCCTGAAGAAGGAGTTGTGTTATTTCTGTTCTTTTTGCAAATTCCATATTTAGGGTGGAATATGGATTTGGGGATAGTCATGTTGACGTTGAAACTGAAATTTTGGAGGTAATGGTGAATTTGTAATTTGATAATTTGGTGTTGTCAAAATTGTTATCAAATTTGGTGTTATGCATGTAAAATGTTCAACAGCAACGCATCACTAGTAGCAGACCATGCATTCCAACTTCATCATCGTCCCGACTTCAACAATGCAGTTTCCGTTAGGACCGAAATGAATGATTTTAAACGGAAATGCATTGAGTCATTCTGGATCAACCAACTATGACCACATAACACCAAATTATCAAATTACAACATTCACCATTACCTAACTAATACCTAACTAACTAATTTTAGTTTCAACCTCAATATGACTATCCCCCCAAAATCCATATCCCACCCTAAATATGGAATTTGCAAAAAGAAAAGAAAGGAATAACACAACTCCTTCTTCAGGAATCCACTAACAAAGATCGGTTTTGCTGTTCATACCTTTTATACATTTCCTTTTTGTATTTCTGTTTAAATTTCTCTAATTTCTTAAATTTAATTTTCACAACGACAACAACAACAAGATGTTTACGATTGGCCTCAAGTAGAAAGTGGTTACATCTCTGGAGGCAACACCAACGGTCTGCAAAAACAAGATTCTGCTCACCCCCATCCACAAGAACCACCCCTCCCGACTCGACCTTCTATCTACAACAACCAGCACCGATTCGCCAACTCCCTCAAGAAATCTAACCAACCTAAAATTCACTTTTACTATTTTCCCTTATATAAGAACTCTGTGTTTTTGTAAAAATTATGTATGCTGACGATGTCATGGCATAAAACCGCCTGATGAAACTGTCCGAAATGTAATTATACCTTTTTTTATATTTTATATTTTTTTATATATCTGTGTGTCTTATTACCCGTTTTTATTCGATGGCTCACACACGTTAAACATCAGATCATTAAATCTCTTATACAAATGCTGATCAAAAAATTACAATCTTTATTAATACCTGTTTCCTTCTAAAGGCTAGTATCTTTTTTAGCCAGTGTGTATAATTACAATGAAAAAAATAGCATTAATCACAACAACAAATAAATCTAATTAAGATTAGCACAATTATTACCAAATATCTAATATAAGGTGATGGATGATGGTTTTAAATTATTACTTATAAGTTGTAATACTGGATTATAAACACTTTAGCCCTTTTATTCAAGAAAGAGACAAGAATGTTTTGTCAAAACATCAAAAATTCGTTTTTTTTTTTTTTTTTTCTCGAATTCAGATAGTATCTAATTTTTTTTACAGATAAATTTAGTTTCGTTGTAAATATGAGTTTAACTGAAAAAGAAAAAAAAAATCTTCTGTTCTAAAAAGTTCATTTTATACGACTAGCATACACATTTCATTAGCTTTTTCATTTTAGTGAATAAACTACAAAATTAAATTACTTCTGGAAGATAGGTAGGTTTAAAACTGGCAAAGTCAGTAAGCAGAACCCAATTCCAACCAGTAACCATAATGTTTTCCAATTTCACGTCACCATGGCATACCTAATGAAAGGAAAATAGACTAAATTAATTTAAGAAATGTTTTACAAGTTTTTAAAAATAAAATAATGTTATTAAATATACAATCATTTTGATTATGTATCCACTGAACACTGGCCTAAGTAAACTTATTCAAGCAGATATTTTTAACAATTATCAAAGTTATTAAATCCAAAAAACAAAATTCTAAGAAACAAAACTAAGAATTAGTTGATAAACTGAAAAAAATCTGTGATCTCTTTTCCCAACAAAAGATAAGGATAAAAGTCAAACATTGTTGTGAAAATGGTTACAAAATGAAAAAAAAATCCAAACAGTTAAACAAGGCCCTGTAGAAAAATCCTAAAGAAACAGATAAATGGCTTGTGAAAGGGAGTTCTCTAAGAAATGTTTAATGAATTGAAACAAACTTGGTGATAGCACCAAGGATGTAGAAGACTTAAAGAGTGAAATGGAGAGACAGGAAATCGTAGCCGAGAAAGATTAAGACAGTAAAACTATAATCTCTGCTTGACTGAGATGAATTGTAAGTTTTCACTGATGGTCAACTGAATACCAAACAATGGATAACTACTTTAGGAGCTCCTAAAGTAGTTGTCTGTTGTTCGGTATTCAATTTTGTTTTGAATTACTTTATTGATTTATTACTTTATTTTTAACCAATGATATTGAACTTCCTCTTCTAATGCAAATTTCTCTTAAGAATGCTGGGACAATGATGCAAGTTTCAGGTGTCAGTGAGTTGATATCATGACAGGATGATGATTGCACCAGATGGTTTTAGTTTTAAGACTTGTGGCAATTTTGTCAAGCAAAGGCGGGTTTGTGCAAGCAGACTCTCTCAGTTATGCCAGTTTTTGCAAACAAGAGGGAGCCTAGTAAGCTTCACCATTGGACACCAAGGAAAGTGTTTTCCAGGGATGCAGTGTTATAGAATAAAAGCCAGGAAATATAGAAAGAATCAAAACTCTTGTGAATATGAATTTAATAATGCTTCTAGAGTTAGTTCAATATTTTAGTAGTAATTCGTTTTTAGTATTCAGACATCCACTTCTAAGTCTCAAAGATATGTAAAGAAGTAGTACGGAGACATTTAAAATTTAAATTGACACCATGATTTCTTTCAAACATCATTCAGTATTTATTTCATCATCATGATGTCTATTTAATTTTTGAGATGTCTCATACTTAAAGTGATCTGTCTGAATTTCTATTGCTTTCTTCCACAGAAAACAAGATCTAGAATTGGTAAAATGATTAAGATACTCTTGAAACATTCCAAAATGACTTCCAAAGAATAGAACTATCATCCAGCTCGCATTCAGTGTTGGAAATATGTGTTGCATATTTGTTGCAAAATCTGGAATGTATAGTTGGCAATTAGATATATCTGATGATAATCACTCCTCAAGATGAAAAACACTCTACACTTCTCTATCATCAATGTCTGCTAGTAAGTTTGATGTTGTGCATTTATTCTGCTTAACTAAAAGATGACATTTTAGATTTTAAAGCCCTTTATGGCTTTAATGTTTCTAATAATGTTTTGTAATGTTTTCAATATATAGGACAGTTGATCTATCATGAATGCAACATAACAGAGTTATATATTACGTAGTAGTAATGTGGACCTGACAGCCGAGTGAGAAGGGAGCGAATTGGAGGTGGCAGATTTGATCCCTGGCCTCATTAGAGGCAGACAATTTTTCCAAGCTCCATTCTCCTCCAATAGATCCTAGGATCTGTCTAGCCTTTTGTAGAATGGGTACTGGGTTTCTTTCTTGGGGATTAAAGGCAGGCGGGAGTCAGGACCTCAACTTAGCCTTACCTCCCGGGACTCCAGGGCTACATACACCTGTTGTGGGACACTTTAAATAGTACTAATAATACTATTAGAATTTGAAAATGATATAACATTATTAGAGTAACGTTTTATTTCTTTCTCCACTAAAAAAATTATCATTAAGAATAAATAGGACATCAAATTTTTTTCACCATCCATATGGAGCCAAACCTGGGAGGGGATTATCAGATTTTTACAAAACATTAAAGGCTACTTAAAATGCATAAAAGACAATATCCACAGAAGAAAAGACAGAAAGCATTCTCAGTCTAAGAGGGTGACCTCACCCAAAAGCTACTACTAAAATAGAAGGCGCTGAACTGTCAATTGATCTCTTGAAACCATCCAAGCAAGCTAAGAAGAAAGCACTATGTTGCATACAACAGAAAGACTGAATAAAAGGCTACCACTGTTCAACTTCCAATGTTATTGTTTTCAATTAGACCTATCTCACAATTGGGAAATAATGTATGCGGACACATGGAGGATAATTTAAATCAGGAACCCTTCAAGAATGTTTTCTTCACTTCTTACAGGAACAAATAAGGGATAAAACTGAATGTAACCTTGATGAATACGAGAACAAAGGAAATTTTACTCTTTCACTTCATAATTAGTTTCTGGAGTGCCTATGTCAGATCTACCCAAAGGCTCAATAATTAAGAGATGAGTGTCCAATTAGATAGCTCAAACCATAAATGATAGATAGCAGAAGATGGATGCTAACAGAGGGAGTACATTATAGAAAAGTTAATTGCTCCATTTGAAAGAGGAAGCAATAACTATCACTTACATCATCTCTATGTTAATAAATAGGTATTAATAGAAATTGAGTGAGATCATCAGTTTGGGAAAGACAGCTCAAACTTTTTCTCAGCCATTCTGAAATCAGAAGCAAGAGCAAACTTGAATTGTTGAGCAGGAATTCTAGCTAGCATTTCAGAATACAAGAACTTTAATAGTGATAAGAGAACTGTAGTTAGAGACACAGAAATGGAAAAAGATAAAAAATCGAATAAGGGGTTATCAAGATTATCCCAGGAGAATTGTCTTAAGACCTTTTTTTTTTTTTTAAATCCAGGCAGGAAATTGAAAGATTATGACTGAACTGCAAATGTAATAGTAATGTTTTTGTGCAACATTTTTTGAGGTCATTCTCTCCATATCTTTCAATACATTTAACGTAGTGCCTCAGAAAGTGTGTTTATCATCAAAGGCTAATACACAGGTCTGCACACAGACTACAGTAAGTAAAGCAAAATGTAACAATACTGCAGCAAGAAAAAAACAAATAAATAAACAAAAATAAAACAGGACTTGATCTCTGTAGAAGAAATTTAGATAGTTAAGGTTAGGGAAAAAAAGGAGATAAATCTTACCAATTCTGCAGTTAAGTTTCATTTGCGAATTCCCTATGCCTTTCATTTTGTTAACTGGATTTTCTTGGTAAAAGTAACACTACTAATAATATTCAACAGGAAACAAAGACAGGATATGATATAGACAGGCAGTAGTTCCAAAAAACTGCATAGCAGATATGACAAAGTTTCTAACCATATTGAAGATACACACACTAGTTCCTTCAGAACAAGTCATCAGAAAATAGCCAGGAATTTGATAATGATCATTGAAAAATATGATTCAATATAAGAAAAAAGGAGACATAACAGTGTCCTGCTGAAACCCAATATTGGCTGCAGAATGCACAAAGGCCATGAAAGGATGTAGATAAGCACATTCAGTAAACTAGCTAGCTATTCCGTTACCTTGCAGCTTTTAAGGACCTCTCTAGATACACCAAATGCCCTAATGTCCCATAAACTCGCTAAACCTTCAAAGAGCCACAATCTCATTGAAGAAAGGATGGGAACATGGTCTCATGATATAACAGCACACCTGTACTCTCTCGTCGCACCGATACAACAAATAACAGGATTCATCTGCCTAGACAACTCAGTACCACTCTTAAGAGGTCTAGTTCTGATGTTCCTGTCACCAGGCCGATGCAATGTCCAATGACGGGAGACAACAGTGGCATAAGAATTGGGCTTCGGCTCCCATAACCTCGAGTATGCAGTGTGTGCAGTACTGTTCTCTCACAGACGCTGCTTGAAACTTCGATACTGAAACTGGATGTGATATATGTCATCATTGCCCTTATGTTGGTCTGTACAAACAGTCTACATTGACCAAGGTCATCAATGGCATGTGAACGACCACCACTTGCTCACAGGTGCTGGTTTGTATGTCAATGGAATACTAGCAGTAGACCCTTGATGTGGTTGCGTTTGAAAATCCAAAGACAGTTACCACTTCAGTAATAGAATACCCATCTGTCTTGCACCAACAAAACATCCACAATTAAAATCGTCAAGGTCACAACATTTATCCATTTTACATTGTTGGAAAGCCCAGATGTCTGCCTATTTATTGGGAGCATTTGGTTTGGTATTTTCCACTGTGTGCTGTGGATACCAGTATCAACTTCCCATCACCCACGTCTCTAATGTTTTGTCTCTTCACTGTATATTGGCTATTAGCAAAAACCTTGACAACTACAAACATTACATTGTTATATTGTTTTCAAAGATAATTATTCACAATTATTCATTGAAAGTTAATGTGCATTCGACACTTCCTATGCAACACTTTCCTCTAATCTCCCAATATTGGCCATATGCTTCTATGGGGTGAAGAACAACTAAAGTGAAAAGCAAAGATGAGAATTGTCTTCTCTGGAAAGCTTACTTCTCATAAGATTGCGGTGACAGATGCATATCTTCTAAAAAAAGACTAAATAAAACATGTCTTACCAGAATGTTATGGCTAAAAAGCATATCTCTTCAATACCGGGCACATTCATACGGAGGCAACTGAGTGTCAACAACTGAGTCATTGCATTCATGACAATCAAAAATAATATATTCCAGTGTAATTATTTGACTCCATATGGCTTTAATACATAGGGAGCTTTTCACAGTGTTCAGTGATAATCAACCAGCTAGATTTCCAGATCATGACCACAGAAAAGATATCATTAAAATACAATAGACATGGAATACCATCACATAAGAGGTCACGTGAGAACTCAAATCAATTCTCTGCCATGAAGCATTCAAAAGTATTACTGATCTTGAAGACTCAGCATTTATTAAGTGACAAGGCTCTGTCCCAAAATTTATGTATTTAATAATTTTTTTGCAGATCATCCTTTACATATTGTGCACATTCAACAATTCTGTTAGGATATGTCAGTTTCCAACAGAATATCTGTATCTATATGCAGCTGTTATTACATTAATAAAAATAATGGAATAATGCCAATACAAGTAAACTTGGTAAAATATTTAATGATAAAGTCTTTACAATATAATGACGAATTTGTAGTAGTAATAATCCACTATTATAAATGCAATAATGTTTTTATATAGAAAAAGAAAGATTCGGCATTCCAAAGATTTGTTGATGACTATGAAAGAATAAAAACTAAATCAAAATAATGAGGATTTAATAACTACTGTTGTCAACTACTAGTAATAAATTTCTTTTTGTTTTAGCAATAATTTACATCATAATCATTTACCAAAATAAATCCTGCTTGCTTTGAAAAAAGTTTTCTATTGAAAAATAGAGATATTAAATTTATAATCTTCATTTAAGATTATCAAAATTACAGAAACTTACCCCTAATTTGTGGCACTGATTTATAGCACACAATATTTGAAATGCTATCCATTTTTTCTCAATATTATTCAGGAAAGGCCTTGTGCTTATGGAATCATACAAATTATCTTTAATGTACTGACGAAATAGTAGGCCTGCTTTATCTGTTAACTAATTACAAAACACAATGTAAAAATAAATGTATTAATATGAATATCCATATCATTTAATAGAATAGAAAAGCAAAACAATGATAAGGTTAAAAAATAAAAAGAACAAATAATTCAAATTTAACAAATATAAAAAGGATAACACTATCTTAAATAATAAATGGGATAAAATAAAAAAAATATAAAGCTAAAAGAACTAGAACACAGACAGAAAATGAAAGTAAAGAGGAAAGTACAATGTAAAATACAGCCCATAAAACAGAGATTATAAAATTACAAGACGACTTTACAAAATTATCAAAATGTGGCGATGCTTATAGGTAAATAAAACTTGAAACAGATAAAATCCATTGTCATTAAAAAGTACAGAAATGGTTTATATTCAAAAAATTGAATAAAAGCACTGATAACAAAGAGCAGACATTCAACTAAATAGGATGATCTGTTAAACTATTGAAAGTTGTTCAAAGAACGAGATGCTTGTGGGTAAGTCTGATGAGTCCAAATCATACACTAAAAAAATAAGACATCTTGATGACTAACACACATTCTATATCTTGTGAAAAACAAAGTAGGTGCAACTAGATACATTTATCAAATGTAAGTTTGCTCTCAAAAAAATCTTTTGTTTCCAAAGATTTTCATATGTGAATAAACAGAAAGGACAGAAGATAGTAATCACAGTGTGTCAGGAGATTTGGCAAAAGAATCTGTAAACTCACTGCCAAAAATTCCAAAGTGACTTGATATTTGGCAGATAACAATGATGTTATGCTTGAATCAATCCAATAAATAATGAAAAGATAACAAAGTAAGATATGCTTTCAGGGTGGGTCTGTTTAAGGTTTTTACAGAATTCTGTGAGTCATGATAAATATAACATATAAGAATTTTTGAGTATACACATATTTTCATGCCATGAAAATTGTTGATAACTCTGCAGTGACAATGGAAACCTGATGATGACAAACAGTTTCATTAATATTATCAATAAAAAAGTAGCACCAACATATGATTTAGAACCATCTGTATATAAAGCGTTAAAATCTTATGATGCAATAAGTATTCTAAATGCAGTGACTGGGAAACAGTTCAAGTTTATGTGCTTTAGTGTATATATCTAAAATTATTATTTAGATCCAAAATATATTTCTAATGTGCAGCTAAATATGTAAATAATGTAGTATTTCAGTTGAAAAGTATCTAATAATGACTTCATCCAATTGTGATGTAACAAAAGAACATTTGCCTTGAGATCCTACCCAATGGAAAGGATTTGTTTAGATGCCGTAGCATTTCTACAGATGAAGCACCAACACAAAATTAGAGGGAGTGACATGATGGACTAGATTCGAATAGCAAATGGTTAAGGAGAGCCATACTCAATTTAGTCTTGAATCAGAGTTTTTAATGTATGTAGCAAGATTAAGTGGTTACCTATTGATAAATGAAAGCAACTTTTATGGAATCTAACTTTAAAATATGTAAAATGCTTCAAATAAAAACTGCAGATAAACTGAAAATTGTCCTGTTTCTTTATCAGAAATGAAATAACAAAATTTAAGCAACTATCTCTTGATGGCAGGAAAGATATATGCAGAAAGTCTCTGATGCAGAACAAATAATGTTGTTGCAAACAGTCTAATCACACAGATGATTCGTGGCTACGTATAAATATTTTTTGATATGATGTAAATTAGATGACTGGCATGAAATCTACAAGTCCTCTACATACGAGTTCATAATAGCTGGAAGTAAACAGGAAGTAATTTGCACAGAAAACTTGACGATATCATAACTCCGATATTCCTATTTCTTAAGAAGAGCTCATGTCAAGGAACCACAGCAAACTTTGAAAACTACTAATTATTAAAAACATTTTGAATAAATTTTGGCAGGTATCCACATAAACCATAATTATGAAGATCTTTTAAGTTTCCACATTTTTAAGTTTGCTCATAGGCATTTTTCAAATCAAAGCAGATAATTATAAGTTATTATTTGAATAGCATCTTCCATACAAATAATATCGTCTTTATTGATCTAAGTGTACAAAGTCAGATCATGTATCTGTAGGATTAATGATTTGCAGAAATCATAACCAGCCGATGATTCATCATACATTCCAAAGATTTGCAAAGGCAGCTAGATAATATAATTTGGAAGATCATTGCTGTCTTCCCAGTATTCAGGAAATGAAACAATAATAGCTTTATATTAACATTCTCAGAATAAATGCTCTATCATATCTAGTTGAAAATAAGGCAGAATAATTTGTAGTCATAGTGTTAGAGTTGCAGCATTTCATAATGTACTTCAATGGGGTCATAGGCAATAGTTTTGTAGGTGTTCATGGCAAACAAAAATTCTTTTAAAGTAAAGGCAACATTACGAAACTATTACATAAGCAGACTGAATGTGGATTGGCTTCAGTTTGTTGTTTGATTTCTTAGAACTTTTTCTTTTGAAGTAGAGGAACTGGAGTTATAGGTAAAAGTTCTTCAAAGGTCTTCTACTTGATAACAGATTCAATTCATTCTCTTTAATAATTATTAAAGCAGCAAAGAAGTTTTGGCCATGAATATTACCCCAAAGAGTCTTTAAGGTAATAGAAGAGATGAAAGAATCCTAGAAATCTTTCCAAGCAGTTTATGACATTCATTGAGCATACACTTGGGCTCTTTTAAATGCTACAAGATTAATACTATGATATCAATCAAAAATAGTCTATGTTTTCTGCTGTGCTTTTCAAGCTAATGTGCATGCAGAGTTTCATCTTGATTTAGGATGTAAAGATTTGTGTAGAATGGAAGTATGAACACTAAATATGAACACAATAGTCACATTCTTGACGAATGTAATTATTTTAATTCATAATTAATGGTTTTAAAATTACATCAATTAATAAAGTTAATTTAATCCACAAATTCAAGTTTTTATTAGCTGGAGGAGAAAGAAAAATTTATGATTAAAAGAGTTCTAAACAGATCAGAGAAGTCATGAATAAAGAAAACTAAAATGAATATTAGAAAAGTTATATCTTATCATGAGAAACTGCTGAACTAGCAATGGGGTTAACTATGTTCAACTGATTATTGTCAGTTGTTAATTTCTGATATCAATAGACACACAACGGGGTGATTTTAATACATTTTCTTTAAAATGGGACTGAAATGATACACACAGTTACTAATTTCATCAAGCACTTAACAGGTACAGCTGCATTGAATTCATTGAAAATGAGAGAAAAAAACCCACTTTCGTTTCTTTTAGTGGTGATAGTTCTCATCTAGATCTAATTCTTGCCCACACTAATCTAAATAACTTGAAACATTATCTTCTCCAGCATCTGGAGGAGCATAACATAAAATTCTTTCTAAAAACGGAGAAAACAAGAAATGCCAAACAGATTATCGCTTCCATAATATAAAATGTTAAGAAGCTGATTAGAAGAAATATATATACTAGTCTGAATGACACACAGATGAGACGATATAGTCACACATATCCAAAAAATTCCTAGTATGAACTCCTTTTTATATGGAGAAGATTTCAACTACCAATAGTGATATTAGTGCCCTTCAAAACTGCATTTAATGAAGCAATGACTTCTAAATGAATCAACAAGAATTAGATGATTATCCAACTTCATAAAACTGAATGGCAACTGTTCACTTTTTCTACTAAAAAATATAACTTGTCACGATTTTTTTTTAGTCTTTTGCTTATTTTTGCCCTTTCATCTTTCGTTCCTTTATTTTTCACCATCTTTCTCACTGTTTTACTCTTATTTTTGATTTTTGCAAATTCCTTTTGCATTAGACTCTGTTTCATCATTCATGTTTATCTTTTCCTGGTGGTCTTGCGTTTCGTTTCCTTTAGATGACCTGTTGCCCCCTTTATTTCTCTTTGCTGCTCTGTTTATTTGAGAGCTTCCTTTTGCTTTCCTTTACATTGTCTTTGGCCTGTCAATCATCTTCTCCCTTCGTAGCTTACCCGTCTCTTAGTCGCCTATCGCTTTATTGGTTAATTTTTGTGTGTTTTGGTGACGTAATCAGTTATTCTTTTCAATTATTTTATTTCCAGAAAAATAAATGAGTCTGGTGTCGGAGTTGCTAACCATCAGTTGCAAAAATATAATCTCCGACTTTAAATAACTTTATTCTCACTTTAGTTTTTATTTTTAACTTTTACGTTATTCTTCCTCTTAAGCAAGGATTTGTGTGAGAACGATAAGCCTGGAGAAAGACACTGTATCTACACAGGGTGTGCTTTACCCTCGACTGCTCAAGAATAGCCTATGCAGGAATGTCGAAGTGATTGTTTGGTTGGGAACCCGCTGGACAAGGCGGAACGGCGCCCGATCCGACAGCGAGTCCGCCAGGATAATGCCGCGCAACTGTCTCCTATTGACGTGGTTCTATGGCCAGTCAATCCGCTCGACGCAGATGCTAGGGAGGCAGCAGCGAGAGAATTTCACCAGTTGCCGATATGATTTCCGAAGCAAAATCAGCGTGCCCAGGGCGTCGTCCGCCACGGGAACTTGCGAGCGTCAGAAGCTACTCTTCCCGCGGAACGGAGCGACCACCCAGCCTGTGATTTTCCGGAACTGTTCTGCGACAGTGATAAGTACTTCCCAATGTGTCAGTGTGCCAGACCTGTGGAGTGTTTTAGTGAAACTTTCGGACTAATGTGCGTAGTGTGAAATCGTGTGCGAGTTAGGTGCAAAAATGAGATCTCATAGTGCGTCGTGAACAGTGAGAACATTCGCAGAGATACTTTGGCAAACCTATCAACTCTGACTATACACGAAGTGTGCTGACAAGTCTCACATTTCCTTACCGTTTAATTGAACATGTTTCTTTCGAACTTTTCTTAAATAAGAAAACTTTCTAATCTAAGCTAATCAATCTATTTAGTTAACCATACCTTTAGTTAGATGTAGTGTGAAAGTAAGAATCCACTGGATGTGTTTTCCTACCTATTATTGTGTTTATTCAGTGATTAAAGTTTTTGTCTTCTTGTTTTAAACCTTGTGTGACGAAGTGTGTTTATTTGTCCTTTAACTTATCAGTTTTACAGGTTGTTCGTAATCCTTTGAAACGGAATGGTAGCAGAGGTGCTAATTTAATCCGATTCTCGGTATTTATCTTTTATTTATATTTTCCAGCTAGTTGATAAAGGGATCGCATTGATCAATTAATTAAAAAAATTTTTATTAATATTTTAATATAATTTATTTTTGTGTGTGACAAACTACATGGTAAATTTAAGGATATCAATGTACCTCACACCGTATTCAGGGATCATTTGGCATGCTGTTTGCTACTTTGTGAAGAAAGGAAGGCATCTTTTTTTTCTTGTTTCTACACAAGGTGTTCTGGAAATGGTAGACAAAGCGAAGAGATACTGGTTCCAAAGATCATTTTGAGTCGAAAATGTTCTATGACATTTTGTTGTACAGGCCGTAGTTTTAGAGTTAGGAAAGAATGGTTTAGGAATGGTCCCTAATCAAAGAAAGATCATTTCACATTAAGAAGTGTAAGTAAGTAAATAAGTTTATTGAAAAAAGCAATCCGGATAACAAATGTCATGACTGAAAACAGGTATGATAATTGCAGAAAATGCTGAAAATAGTCTGAACTGAGCTTTCTTTGATTAGGGACCATTCCGAAAGCATTCATTTCCTAACTCTAAAGTATGGCTTGTACAACAAAATATCATAAAACATTTTCGACTCAAAATGACCTTTGGAACCCGTACCTCTTCGTTTTGTCTACATTTCCAAAACATCCTATATATGTTGAGGTACCAAAATGCCTTGGTGCCACTTTCAAAATGGCAACCATTTGTAACCCATAACATGCATTTATTCTTAACTCGTTAAATTATAATCTGATTTCAATTTTAATTTTTTTAAATTGCAGCTTTTTTTATGTTGTGTATTTTGTTCTATTACCATTTTTATGTATATCTTACTTGATTTTCCATAAAACACAAAAAACTAAAATTATTTGTGAATTTCTGACCCATTTTATGTAAGTTCAGTTTGATCTAATTTTAACGATTTTTTTTAATGTCAGCAGAATGAATATTTTTAATGAATCTGAATTTTTGTTAGATAATTGAGGAGGAGGAGTAGCAATATGAAAGTCTTTGCAAAACTTGAGTTACCGAAGAGAAAATGTTCTTCTAAAGACAATACTTGATGGAAACGATGCTTGTTATGGCAGTACACTAAAAAAGCTGTTTCAGTGTTGAAAAACTACAGACAGTTATGTAAAGCTATACAAGTGTATAACACAGAAAGGACAGTGGAATGACAAAGTGTTTGTTCAAGTGAAAAACGAGCTTAGGTGATTTGACAGCAGAAGGTCTGCAAGCAAACAATGCATAATGGCATCGATTTTGCTACTAAAATGCAACCCATAAAGGGCAAATGGGTAGAGGCCGTACCAACTTCATAAAGAAGCTGAATGCCCATCACAGTCAGAAGTACAAGATGACCTTTCTGAAAAGACTGTACCATTCACCAGAGCAAAAACAACATCCTATATGTAAACAATGCGTACATTTTGTGACAAAGGTGCAATTCTTTGCATTTAGTTTAGACAGTGCTAGACAATTCTGAAGGCTGTTCAGCTGAGCGATGATACTTGTGCATGCAAATCGAAAGCTGTTAATCCTGCTGATGTTCATGCTATAGATGTTATTGTATCACCAGAATTGTTGGAATATTCATGTGACTAACAAACTCAGATCATTAAAAGGTATTTGTGAAAAAGACATAGATTGTAAAGTGTCAAATATAGAATTTGCTACTGAATTCAAGATTTTTTTGTTAGAAGGAAATGTTGTTAGCAAGAACATTTGAACATTAAATGGCGTACCTGATGCTGAAGTTCAATCCAGAAGACAATTAAAGAACTTTATTGAAGAAGACTTCAGGATTTTGATCTACAGTTCACTGCCCACAGCGAAAAAATGAATCAAAGTGGGTATCTCTAAAAATAGCGAAAGATTTAGCACTGATCCAAACAGTACATGATAATGCGAGTGACAATATGAATATTTGTTTTCTGCAGCTAAGACCATCAGAAAGGCAATACTGGATAGTAAGAATAGAACTGTACAGGATCATTACTGGAAGGTAACACACATGATATTATTCGATAGAATTGATCTATTTTCTTTAAGTGGTGTATTGCTAGGCCAGCAGATATATCCAAAAGATAACAAATCTTCAGAAGTAAATAATAAAGCTGTATCCCAGATTTTAATGTATGAATGCCTGTCATCATGTCAAGCAACTAAAAGAGATACTGAAGCAGTTTGATAAAATCAAAAATTACCAGTCCCAGTAGCTGTAGGTATAGCAGTTCAAAAGGCAAAAAGAAGAAGCAACTTACTGAATTTCTTCATAGGCTTGGGTGCTGTATTGACTATCACAAAATTTTACATCTAGAGGATCAGACATCGTATGAAATTTTAAAGAGGATGGCTAGAAATGGTGGTGTGTGTGGTTCTAATATCACATTAGCTCATCTCATTTTTTGTGTAGTAGACAATATTGATTTTCAGGAGGATATGCCAGACCGCAAAAGAACATTCCACAGAACTGTCATAGCAATTTACCAAGAAAAGACAAATGCTAAGTGAACCAATACCTTCCTCTCAGAGGAATCTTGTTTATAAATCCTAGCATTTAAGATCCCTAAGAATTTGAAACCAGAGATATCTACATTGGATTTTGGAAAAATGTCTGAAACATATAATAAGGGTCTCACATTAGCCATATTAAATATATAGGATATGCATGGTTGCTACTCCACTTATCTCACAAGGGAGACTAGCCTCCAAGCCCTCCCTCTTATTGGAAGAGAACGAGTGAGAAAGGGGGAGGAGGCAATGCTAAATCCGTCCTGGCACGTCACTCACTCCAGGGGTAGGGGGAACAAAAAAGAAAACGAAAAAAAGCAATATGGAAGAAGAGAGTAACAGACAGGAGGAGAAGCAGCCGCAGTAGAGTGCTCGCTCACAGAGCTGGCAACCAGGGTTCGAGACATGCTGAGGACACATTTTTTTTTTTTTACTTTTCTTTTTCCATGATTTACCTTTCTTTGTCTTGTTTTTACTTTACATTTTGCATTTTACATTATGTTTTGCATTACACATTACGATTGTAAAGTACAGTATTAAACAAAAGCTAAAATATATGTTAAACTTTCTACAGTTGTAAAGAACTTTAATGAAATAATACATTAGAACAGCCAACCAGAAAGATGAAATATGTGGCCCACATACAATAATAGAACTTAAGAAGAGTGATGATACAACTAGATGGTACCATTAATATTTTAGCTTATTTTTGAATACTATAATTCTAAAAGTATAATGCCAACAGTAAAGTCAAAACGCAACTGAAAAAAAAGTTCCTCAGCATGCCTCGAACCCGGGTCACCAGCTCTGTGAGCAAGCGCTCTACCGCAGCACCACTGCTGCTTCTCTTTCTACCTGTTACTCTCTTCTCTCATATTGCCTTTTTCGTTTCCTTTTTTGCCCCCCAGGGCCAGCCTGGGGCAACTCTGGAGAAAGTGATATCCCAGGGTGGATTTAGCATTGCCTCCTCCCCCTATTCTCACTCAATCTCTTCCAATAAGAGGGGGGCTGGGTCGCGAGTCTCCCTTGTCAGTCTCTTCCTGAAGAGGATACAAATTTGAAGAGTAATGAAACGGAAGACAATATCTAACAATATCAAAACTCATATGCACTTGCTCAGCATACAATTCCATAACCAGTTGTACACAACAAAATATTCAAGTTTCTGTATTACCCCCTCATTGCTGCATCTCCAATAGACATCCAAACACAAATGACAGGTCTTACTAGTGTCTTCAATAACGATGGTGACATTAAGACAGCACACAATGAACTAATTATGAAATTGGAAACTCACAAAGAAATTTGAAGAATATGACTCTTTAAAGGAACTTACTAGTCCTACTTTTAAAGTCATAGCAGAGTACATGAAAATGATTGAGTCCATGCTAACATTTGTTAGCTCTGTGCCTACAAGAAATTGGAAACTGTATCTGTGTTCATTGTACGACTACACAAAATACTTCTTTGCCCTGGACCTCTTGAAATATTCAAGTATGACAGCTTGGTATTTGGCCCAGATGGGAAAATTAAGGACTACAGATCCCGAGATGTGGGAACAACTTAAAAAAGGTAACTGGGTTGTTAAAAAGTCAAATATCCCTTTTTGTACTTTGGATACCATTCACATATGGTAGAAATGAATTGTTAAAATCAATTCAAAATACGAAATGCAAGAGAAGGTGAAGGAAGATATGGCAGCAATCTGTCAAAGAAAATTTAATAACTTTACCAATGAAAGCATAGTAACTGGTAAAATCAATCTATGGGACCCAATGAAAATGAAAATGAATATGCAGATCTTTAAACAAGCATTGAATAAAGCTCATATAAATGTCAAAGACACTATAATAGAACTGAAACAGGACAGAGAACTTTTTTTTAGGAACAGAAATTAAAAGATTTTTAGATTTTATAGAAAAACAGTAAGGTATACATGAAAAATGGTAATAGAACAAACTAAAGAACGTAATCAGAACTGCAATTTAAAAACAATAAAATTGAAATCAGATGGTAGTTAACAGAAATAAGAGTAAATACATGTTACAGGATACAAACCGCAGCCATTTTGAAAGTGGCAACAAGACATTTCGGTGTCTCTACATATATAGAACAAGAAAAACAAAATGCCTTGCTTTCTTCATGAAGGTGCCTAGTTTTTGAACCTATGGCACCAGACTACTGATTCTGCAACCTACCTTTGAATTATTTATTAAACTTAATTGATCGAAACATGTAGATCTGCAAATAATCAAGGCAGTTCTAAAATGAAGCTTTTAAAATGCTTGATTGGCTTAAATGAGGAGCTGCCCAGGGATGTCTTATCTACCATTTACTGTTCCAAACAACAGGATACCGGGACGGGGACTGAGGCTCATCTCTAACATGCAATTTCGTACAAAGTATGAGGAAGCCATTTTTCTGATCCTACAGAAGAAAAAGATATTGTCGCGAACCCAGAAAGGATAGAAATGTCATAAAGGGATAAATAACATTATCAGATCTCTAATATCCAGTTATATAGGTATCTCCCTGTTTAGTGCATTAATTCTGTCATTTAACAGTATTCTCTCTTTTGGGAGAGAAATAACTCTTAAAGCCAAAGAGAGAAACTGAAACTTATAGTCGGCAGCAGCCATTGTTCAAATGAAGTGTTTGTTTTTTTAGGTGAAAGTGAAAACCCATGTTTTGTGGTTTAATTTTGCATAGAAAAAATTAACTGTAAACCAAAACCGAGGGGAGAAGTCCATTTGTAAAAAGTCTCATGAAAGAGAAACTGTTAACGAACTCTTAACTGTGAAACAAAAAAAGTGGGAAAAGGAAAATCAGAGAAAAAATAAAGGGAGAGAGACAATCCCTAGAATCGGGTTCCACGAGAAAAAGCCATGTGTTATCTTAAATTCCATTAAGAGAGACTGTGTGTGAATAATTGTTTAGCTTACAACCCTACTTATGTAAAAATACATTGTTTTAAACCAAGTTTTTGAGGTTAAAATATTAATCTTATTTGTTCATGCGGTATTGAAATACTTGTTTTAAACTAAACTCTAAAGGTTAAAAATACTTAATATCATTTTGTTCATGGGGTATTGTTTGCATTTTAGGCAGACATGTATAGCATGTTTGTTTCGGAGTGTGGGAATGAAACTATGACTGGTGTTTAATTCTCTCGAGAGGAAAATATAATTGATACTAGGGGACTACATTTTGTTGTTTGTTACCTTAGCTATTTTTGTGTTTTTAGTCAATAAATCATACTTTATAGTCTAGCAAATAGAGACCAAAAAAGGGGGGTTACCTTACAAAAGGTCCGGTAGTTCTAATTATTTGATATGTTGTGTAGGATGATTAGTTTTGGTGCATTGTAACTACAAAAGAGTTCTACGCAATGTTGTAGAGAATACAATTTCTTACAATATGGTTTTTAAATTTTGTTTCTAGGACTGATAGTTATGGGGATATGCACTTTTGGAAAAAATAAAAAAAAAAAAACGCAATTTCCAGAAATTTGTAAAACTTCTAACTTTAGGACGCTGTAATTCTAGGGAAACAAGTATCAGAATAAAATGTGTAGGGAAATTAATTTCCTACAAAACGCATGTATAGTTTTATGAATCAACCCTACGGAGTGTGGGGTAAAAAAAAAAAAAATTGGTTCTTTCTTTAGATTTTGGCTTATAACTTCGTTTTGGTGCATTGTAGCTACAAAAGAGTTCTACGCAATGTTGTAGAGAATACAATTTGGTTTTTAAATTTTGTTTCTATGACTGATAGTTATGGAGATATGTTTGTTTTGAAGAAATAAACAAAAACGCACTTTCTGGAAACCTGTCAAACTTCTAACTTTAGTACGGTGTAATTCAGTTATGGCCTATTCTAGGGAAACAAGAATCAGAATAAAATGTGTTTTGTAGATAATTAAATTCCCTACACATGTAAATTTTTTGACCCTACGGAGTGTGGGGTAAAAAAAAATAAAAAACAACGGAATATTGTGGTTTTTGTTATTGTGACGCACAGAGTATCTAAAAAAAATTCATCAATTACCTTCCAATGTTGGCTTGAAATTGGAGTGTATACCAACCTTACTTAAGTTTCTGACATGTTACAGCGCAATGCTCATGAGGCAGGTACTGTTTCACTGGAATACCTACTGGTGAGAGTGGATGTTCAATTTAAAATATCCCACCAACACAGCAGATACATTTTTAAAGATGCATGTATGTAAACAAAGTAAGAACAAAAGGCAGTAATAATCATACAAAAATCGATATTAATTGAACTAAAACTAATAATCATACAAAAATCGATATTAATTGAACTAAAACTGAAAAGAAAACAAATTTACATCCGCTTCACTCATTTCGTACGGGGTGAGTTAATGAAGTCGGATCTTCATTTTCGTCAAATGGCGAAATTACTCAATCGGCGGCGTCTTCGTCGTCAACGAGGACTTTTTCCTGTTGTCACATTTTTGGCCAGCACAGAATTTGCAAAGGGCGGAACAATTGAGGCCCGCCTTCTACAGCCACATGCCCCCATACAGCCAGCTGTGCATCTGCATGAGATGGTCTTAAGCAGGTTTGGAGGAGCAGCGTCTCTACTCATCCTGATGGGTTCCAGTCCTCGAGCTCCTCTACACCAGCCCCACTCGATCAGGTCTTTGACAATCCCCATCCACTCCATGACCTCAGGAATGTCCTCAGGAAGTTGAAATGTGCTGCGTCAGTAGTCGGAGTTAGTTTAGCCAGATTGAGATTGGTGGTACTGGTCATGAATTTGCTGTGGCAAAGTGACTCAATGACTGTTCGTTACTTCCATCATACAGGGATACCAAGATTTTTTCCCCTGCTGCTGAAATTTCATGGGGAGTGGCAGCAGGGTCCCCGAACCTCTCCGCCTGCTCTAGCAATGATGGGTCTTTCCTAAAAAGTTGGCAGAATTTATTCTTTCCAAACCCAAAAATTGGTTGAAGTGGTGTCGCAGCCCGATATTGCGTGCAGGAGAAAGATACAGCCTGTGGAGTTGAACTTGTAGGAGAAGGCAGAGTAGATTGTGGTAGGCTGTTTCCCTCTCGCTGGTTTTTTGAGGTAGACATTGTTGACCGCAGGTGTTGTGCCAGTCAGCAGGACGAGTAAGTCAATGTCTTCAGCGACAATGACGACAGCGTCATACATGGGGGAGAGGCATTTAGCTGTGGCAACTATAAACCAGTCAGCATCTTCAGTTTCATGTCAGAAACTTAAGTAGGGTTGGTATACACTCCAATTTCAAGCCAACACTGGAAGGTAATTGGTGAATTTCTTTTAGATACTCTGTGCGTCACAATAACAAAAACCGCAATATTCCGTTGTTTTTGACTTTTTTTTACCCCACACTCCGTAGGGTCAAAAAATTTACATGCATTTTGTAGATAATTAAATTCCCTACACATTTTATTCTGATACTTGTTTCCCTAGAATAGGCCATAACTGAATTACAGCGTCCTAAAGTTAGAAGTTTGACAAGTTTCCAGAAAGTGCGTTTTTGTTTATTTCTTCAAAACAAACATATCTCCATAACTATCAGTCATAGAAACAAAATTTAAAAACCAAATTGTATTCTCTACAACATTGCGTAGAACTCTTTTGTAGCTACAATGCACCAAAACGAAGTTATAAGCCAAAATCTAAAGAAAGTACAAATTTTTTACGTTTTTAAGATGGAGGCGGTTGCGGCGGGGGGTAAATTGTGCATTTTGCATTTTAAACACTAACCGTCCTAGACAACATATCAAAAAATTAGAACTGCCGGACCTTTTGTAAGGTACCCCCTTTGGGCTCTTTATTTGCTGGACTAATGCGTCACAATAGCAAAAACTGCAATATTCCGTTATTCTTGATTTTTTTTTTTTTTACCCCACACTCCGTAGGGTTGATTCATAAAACTATACATGCGTTTTATAGGTAATTAAATTCCCTATACATTTTATTCTGATACTTGTTTCCCTAGAATAAGCCATGCCTGAATTACAGCGTCCTAAAGTTAAAATTTTACAAATTTCTGGAAATTGCGGTTTTTTTTATTTTTTCAAAAATCGCATATCTCTGCAACTATCAGTCCTAGAAACAAAATTTAAAAACTACATTGTAGGAAATCGCATTCTAAGCCAAAATCTAAAGAAAGTACTGATTTTTTTTGGTTTTTTAAAAAGATAGCAGCAGGCGCGGCATTTAAACACTTACTAACCATCCTAGAGAACATAGCAAAAAATTAGAACTACCGGACCTTCTGTAAGGTAAAACACCTCTATTCGTTGTACTATTATAGGATATATTTAACCTGATAATCTTGCTTGTGTTTTCTTGAAAGATAAACAATATACTCCATTATATTTGTGTTTTGATTTAACATTTACAAAGGAAGCAGTTAAAACAACAAGAGAGTTATTTCTGTATAATCTTCATTTATTCATGGATTAATCTAATTTCTTTTACAGTTTCTTGTATTGCATTTTTATTATTATCTAGTTTTAAGATTTTTAAGTTAAGATTCATTTTCGTGAGGCGTATTTAATACATAGTTCTTCATTGGACATCTCATCATGGCTAACGAAACAAGTTAGAGATGGATTCTTCTATTAATGGCTTTTATTGGGCTCAGCGAGTCATCATATTTATTCATTTTATATATTCTCTAATCATCCATTGCATGGGAATCTAAAGTTAGTCGTTTTCTATTTGTAAAATAGGCTTATGTCTTTCGTGAAGGTTATCACTACTATTCAGTGTTTTGGTTTCTCTGCCATTGTATCCTCGTCCGAGCGGAATGATTTTATTCCATAATTAATAGAGGCTTTGCCACCGTCTGTCAACAGAGAACATTCAGAGTCACTCTGCTACAAAAACCTTCTGGATTTCAAAGGACAATGTGTCAGTACAACAGAAGGGTAGTTTGTTATTTTTTATTGACTCACAAGGAACAATTCATGAACCTTCGTGTATTAAAGAAATTACAGAGCCATCCATGTTTTTTTGTAAAAGGAATATGTTAGCTCTATTACATTGTGGTAAAATCATTGTCTTTCACTGGATCCAAAGTCATTGTGGTATACAAGGCAATGATATTGCTGACACACTGGCTGAAGAAAAAAATGTGACACAAATTGATATCCCTATTAGCTTTCTAACCGCCAAAATAATAAGATTAATAAGACTTATTAAAATATTCTTACAAACACATACACCCAGGAGGTTAATGAAAAACATGGAAAATCGAATTCCTCAGGACATTTCCAGAAGAATTTCTACTGTCAATTTTAGAATGCTACAGAACAGGAGACTCAAGTATCTGTCTACTTTGAACTGGAGGGTTTGATATGAATGTTGATATGTAATACTTGTAGTGGACTCAGTGCTGTTATATCATATTTTGATGAACTTGGTTACAAAGCTTCAGTTTATTGAGATACAAGATAATATGTCAAGAGAGGGAGTAACATTTTAAAGAAAAAAAGGAAAACAAACATTTGGCAAGTCTTGCTGTCAATGGATATCGATATCTTTTTCTGCATTCACACTCACTGATAAAAAGTCCCTAAGTAATTCCCCATCACTGGCATATGTAGATTAGGAAATGATGCATTTGCTGAGAATTTAAAGTACGATGTTTTAAATATAAACTACTTGTGTGTAGCAAAAGATAAAAAACAAGTGAGAAATTTCTCAACTACAGTATCCTTCTTTCTTGGATCTCCATGCACGGAAAACACATGGAGAGGCATTCACAACAAACAAAAAAGTCTAAACTATGGAATCATGCATGGGTAATCCAGTAAACATGTACCAGCATTCACACAGAGGAAAGAGGTGATAAAAGTATAATTAATGGAATAACACTTTTTTTATTTGTTGGTAATGACATAACTATTGAATTCCAATCACCCATTATTATTAGGTTTCCTTGGCTTTTCACTTGCTTAAGGAGCTCGTCCTGTTTCTCGAACACCTTTTCAACATCTTCATCTTCATGTGCAGTAGTTGGCAAGTACACCTGCATGATGACAAGATTAGTAGCATTAAGCTTCATCGTGATCATTCTATCATTGTATTGGTAGTAGTATTTAAACAGCTGATCACATTCTTTATTTAATATTAAGCCTACTCCTCCTTGTCCTCTTGGAGAGTAAGTATGCATTACTCTGAAATCTCCACAATTATACCATCGTATTTCTAGTAAGCTAATATGTAATCTCGTCATTTCAACTTTCAGGTTTTCCAATGCACTGCACATTCCCAGACTTCTCATGTTCGAAGCTGTAATTCTTCAAGTTTTTCTTCTTTTCCTTTACTTTGTTGACTATTACAGTTCAACAGTCTTATAAAGCCGTCACTTCTTGGACATATGAATGGGAGACTATTTTACGTTTGGAATCTTTTACTTTGGGAACAATCACTATGTGGAAAATGTAAATGTATGCTGTAGATCCTCGCGGTAATAATGCAGTGGTTTCCTTTTGACTTCTGCATTATATTAATTTAAGGGAAAGTTAAAGGCTTTTTATTATTTTACTTTTTTTTATTCAAAGTTAAAATAAAATAATTATAATTAAGGTGTCTAGAATATTTCTTCTTATTTTGTTTCTATTTAAAAAAAAAAAAAGAAAACTGAATGAGAATTTAACGAATTTGTGCATTCTCGAGTTTTTTTCCCATTTTCATATTACAGTGCACTCTCTCTATTCTGAACACTCATAGGAGCGACCAAAAGTGTTCAGATTATGGGGTGTTCACTATAGAGGGTGATTGGGAAATGCATGTATGTAGTGAGTTTATAGACTGTATAGAATACTTAGCCTGGTTAGCCATGCGAGTTACCGAGATGGAGGGGCTCAATCTAGATTTGGGGGCTACTGCAATGTCAAACCAAATTAAGTAGGACAGTACTCTCCATCTCATTTTGTTTTTGTTTTCTTTAATTAAAAAAGTTTTACAAAACATACAATAAAATTATATAATTATACTATTTGTCCACTCTCTCTAACACCTAATGTCTCAGAGGTCAGTGTGGGGGGGGGGGCAGGGCATTTCTCCGAATTTCCATGCTGGGGGAATTCCCCGAATTCCGATTGCAAACATACGTTCAGTTTACAGAGAGGAAAAGATAGAATGGGGATCAAAACTAGCGTTCATAATACTGGGGTGTTAAGATTAGAGTGTTCAGAATACAGAGAGTTCATCTTATGTTAAGTCTATGGAGTTTCTCCGGGACCGTCGTAATGTGCTCGTAATACCGGGGTGTTCACATTAGAGAGTGTTCAGATAGAGAGAATGCACTGTACATTTCATGAACATTAAACCCCATTAATTATTAAAGTTATAATTTTCATCTTTACGATTTTCTTTTTTATATTCTTCTCTTAAATTAGATTTAAATTTTCACAGCAAGATTGAAATAAATGCTTTCAAACAAGACATCAAACTGTAATAGTTTTCACTCAGATTTTCATTCCAGTTCAATCAAAACACAAAATTTCGGTTTGGATTCAGCTCCCTTCTGACCAAAAACATTTTTTCCGGTTCAAGTTTTCGGTTCAGTTCTAGTTCAGGACCTTGGTAGGGGTTCGGACCGCATAGCGACAGGGTATGAGAGTGGAGGAATCCATAAAAGTTGTTAACTACAGAATAAATTCAGTCATTCGTGAATACTTTAAAAGAGGATCTACAGCATACATTTACATTTTCCACATAGTGATTGTTCCCAAAGTAAAAGATTCCACACGTAAAATAGTCCCCCATTCATATCTCCAAGAAGCGACTGCTCTGTAAGGCTGTTGAGCTATAGTAGTCAACAAGTGGCATTAGAAGCAGTGGAAAGTAGTTTTTCTCCATATCCCACAGCCAGTCTCACATATTGGAACCAAAAAAATACTGGAAGAGTTTAAAAATTGCAGTGTGAATTTTTTTTCTTTTTACTAATTGCTTCCAGTGTTGTTCTTTCTTAAAAAACATTCAGGTAATATAATGTTACTTTCTAAAATGAGATTCAATGAAACAGTCGTTTGCAGTTGTTTGTCATATGTTTAATAACAAAATTAAGAAAATCAAAGCACATAATAACCACAAAATAAATTGAAATTATATTATTTTAAGACTTAAAAAGTTAATAAAAATTATATATGTGATAGATTTTTTACATGTGTCAATAATAATTAATAATATGTTGAAATAAAATTCAAGAAACACACATTTTTGGTTTGAAAAAATGCATTAAAGAAATTTTAAATACTTAATATTACGAGAACCGGTTTTCAAGCCCTTACATAAGGCTTTTCATCAGCCTGAATAAAATGACTTAATTACAACCAGTATATAAATATGTGTATGTATATATATATACTTTCTTGTTGTTCTCAAAAGTCATTTTATTCAGGCTGATGAAAAGCCTTGTGTAAGGGCTTGAAAACCGGTTCCCGTAATGTTAAGTCTTTCAAATTTCTTTAATACATTTTTTCAAAACTAAAATGTATTATTTCAACGTATTATTAAAAATTATAAATGCACATTAATTTTTAGATCAATTTTTTGATGTTCTTATGAAACATTTTTGTTTAATAATGTAATTTTTAACCCAGATAAGCAAAGTATCATTTACAAATAAGAAATAAAAAAAATTTATTTTGAGTCTGTAAAATGGAAATCAATGAATTTTAAAGAAAACAATTAACTTCTAAAATGACTTAAATTTCTAAATTTGTATGAACTTCAGTCTTGCTGAATTACAAAAGAGAGGTTTTTTTATTCCAGGTTAAAAAGCTTAAAATTAAAGTAATTTTGTAAATTTTTTTTTAGGAATAAATTGTCATTTACCATAAATTTTTGAAACGGTAAGCAATTAGGAACACCAGACAGCTTGGCTTTGATATCTGCAAAATAAAATTAAATATACTATGAATATTTTAACATTAACTTTTATGTAAAATTAATTTCAAAACTCAATCATATCTATGAAAAGGGAAGAAAAAAATCTATAAAATGCACAAATTCGTTAGAATTGTTTGCTTTTAACGCATTGAGCCATGATCAATAGCAATCAGGGACAGCTGTTTCGTCCTTATTAGGACTCATCAGCCAGATTTAGCTTTGATAATGGAGCTCGGAATGTGTCGGTACCTATGATTCCGTCTCCCGTTCTCGGAAGTGGAACCCGGTTGAAAGCAAACAACTAAAGAAAAAACGCTGTAACCAGTACAGGAAAATTACCTTGGCCAGCTTTGCACTGAGCTCGAAAGGCATTTAATAAAGGAATAAGACCTAATGAAAAGTCGAAAACTTAATAATAAAGGAGGTTTAACGTGCATTAATGTAATATAAAAAGGGAAGAAAAAAAAATCTATAAAATGCACAAATTTGTTAGAATTGTTTGCTTTTAACGCATTGAGCCATTATCAATAGCAATCCAAGACAGCTGTTTCATCCTTATTAGGACTCATCAGCCAGATTTAGCTTTGATAATGGAGGTCGGAATGCAACGGTACCTATGATTCCATCTCCTGCTCTCGGAAGTGGAACCTGGTTGAAAGCAAACAACTAAAGAAAAAACGCTGTAACCAGTATAGGAAAATTATCTCGGCCAGCTTTGCGCTGAGCTCGAAAGGCAATTTAATAAAGGCATAAGACCTAACGAAAAGTCGAAAACTTAATAATAAAGAAGGTTTAACGTGCATCAAGCTCGCCGCAAAGCTGGCCGAGATAATTTTCCTGTACTGGTTACAGCGTTTTTTCTTTAGTTGTTTGCTTTCAACCAGGTTCTATTTGCGAGAGCGAGAGACGGAATCATACGTATCGACGCATTCCGAGCTCGATTATCAAAGCTAAATCTGGCTGATGAGTCCTAATAAGGACGAAACAGCTGTCCCAGATTGCTATTGGTAATGGCTGAATGCGTTAAAAGCAAACAATTCTAATGAATTTGTGCATTTTATAGATTTTTTCTTCCCTTTACATATTACATTAATGCACGTTAAACCTTCTTTATCAATCATATCTAGTAGAAGATATCTTAAAATTGTTCATCTAATAATTTTAATCGTACACACTTTATTAAATTAAAAAGAATCATATTGAAACGAACCAACGGTTCCGTTTCTATTGTTGATTTTGAATTTTATATTATCGTGTTTGTTGTACATGAGGATTGTTAAATTGAGGGGATTCTCACATGGTCAGACTATCCATTGTTTAATTCATAAGAATTGCTTATTGTTTTTAAAGGTATGTTGTTGGCCGTTCCGTGGGATAGTTGAACGTGGTTTGTTCTTTGTTGCACGAGGTACGTTTTTTTTTTTTGTTTCCCCTCTCGTGAAGAACAAAGAAAAAAAAGGAGATATCGTTTTGGAATTCAATCCAAAAGGATATTTAAAAAGATAAGGAAAAAAATAACTTTAATAAGGTTTTATTAAATGAGGATTGCTGAGATTTTCCTTCGATTCAATGTCGTTTGTAGAAGCAATACGTTGAGATAATATGGATATTAATATGTGGTTTGAATTCTGCAGCATGGATTGGATTATCTTTAGCATCATCGCTGTATAGTTATGGGAGACGCCATGTTGGTTTCGAGTGCAGCCTCATCGTTTAATCCAGCTAGGTTTCCCAAAGAAGTGGAAAAGGGACTCTTAGATATTTCATAAGACTGACTCTAGAAGCAAGTTAAAGTAAGTCACCTTTATTCCTTTCACTTATTACGGGACAAGGAATTCATTTTTAACGATCAACATGTTCTAGGATCATCGAATGTGCGGACAAAGGAATGTTACATTGAAATGTTAATTTCTAGTTAAAAGACTAAGACATTGAACATTAAATAGATAACATGTTAAATATTGTGAAGAAAACTATAGTTCTAATATTGAACCAAATTAGTAAATGTTACTTCCACTGTGTTGTGTTTGAGGGTTAAGATATGTTCTGATAAGAGACACTCAAGTTTATAAATTAAGAAATGGAAAAAAGGGTTATGTTATTTCTTATGTAAAAGTTTAATTTTTCCCTAAAAGGGTTACTTTTCCTTAATGTATTAGAAACATGATTGTTGTTTAACTAAAAACAAAATAAATTAGAATAATATTTATTATTATTTTTAGTTTAGGTATAAGGATTCTGGGTTGATCAACTTAGGTTAATTATTTGTAAGTTTGGATAATAAATGTGTTTTTTTTTTTATATAAGAGATGTTATTATTTAAATAAGTAGCGGATGCTACAATATATTCAGAATGAAATGTACCACCTCTTGTGTGTGTTATTGATAAGAACATGTATTTTGAAGAACTGACTAAATACTGTCCTGTGAAGCATAAGGCCTCTTGTACACACGCGTTTTTTTGCCGTGAAAAACGACGGTTGATTCGCCGTGCGTAGGCACGGTCGTCAGTGTTGTATGGATCACTGTGGAAGCATGTAGACAGACACTGCACACCACGGCATGGCGCGTTCGCCGTGGCTTCCCCTTGGCATGCCATAAAAACGCACGGCATGATTTGCAGTAGTGTTGCATTGTAGTCTATGGGAGTGTGAACATGCACCAGGTTTTTTCACGGCGGAAATAATTTTTGCAGCTTACGAACGCTGATTTTCTTTGAAAATGGAGATAAATCAAAAAGTTTTAATTACATTGATTCATGAAAGGCCTGTAATATTGGATTATACTATCAATAAATATAAAATAAGTCTTCCCTCAGTTGATTCTTGATAGGTGTATGAAATGTACCAAATTCCTCCCTTTTTTATAAAATCGGATATATCCAAAACCTTCTTTTCCTTTTTTTTTTCTTTTTTGAGTTTTCTATACACATAATACGCAATGATAATCTTATTCTTATAGGAATTCATGACGCACGTCTGCAGCTTGGCACAGAAAAACCAAAACTGACTCGGCTCGCCGTTGTTTCGTCCGGTGGTTTGTCATATCATATACAAGCTCACACAGTTTTTCTACGGCACGGCTAACACGCCATACGGTTAAAAAAACGTGTGTACAAGAGGCCTAACAAGAACCCTTTTTAAAAGACACAGTCAAGTCAAATTGATTGAGCAAATCTTGGTTGCTAAATGAAAAAGCTTCAGGATTTCTTATTCTAATATCCCATGTACTCCATCTATCGAGTACTGATTAGATTAACAGCAATCAAAGCAGGAATGCTGTTTAAGCTAATGCAATATCGTCTAATGAAACATTGCCATAAGCCAACTGCATTCATTTAAATTATGCATCTGTATTTCGTTAATAAAATATTTGATGATAAATAATAATTTAAAAAAACGTTACACCATTTCAATTTATCTGGCTTTGGGTAAAGTGAAGTTTGGATTAACCAGGGTTCTACTGTAAATAAAAATAAAAATTAAAATAAGCCTAAAAATAAATAAATATTTTCTCTCTTCATAGAGAAAAGTAGGAACACTGAGAATATCATCTGCACAGCAAATATGAAGTTCTGACTATAGGAGATGTATCATAAAGAAGAACAGCAGCATTAAAGATCAAGTACATCGTACCATACCAGAACTTACATGCTGTACATTGATAAGACAGAACATAGAGGTTAGATGAAAATGGAAAACGCTTCAGGAAAATTCATCATATCTCGTCAACCAATTGAAATATTTTTGACTTGTTGCAAAACTTGTAACAAAACTAAGTCATCATTCAAAATCATTAGTTGTTCAGCCGATTCTTTCAAAGAAGTTTAGCCAAAGAGGTCAAGTTGACTTGGTAGACTTCCAATCTCTTCCGACGGCGAATCCAAGCGGGTTTTAAACTATTATAAACATTTCACACAGTTTGTGGTCTTGCTGCCTTTCTGGATGAAAATAACTGAGGAAGTTGCTTCAGAGCTTCTAAATATATTTCTTATGTTTGGAGCCCCCCAAATTCTTCAGTGACAATGGGAAGGAGTAAGTGAATCACGTCATTTGAGATTTGTGAGACTTATGGCCTGAATACAAGATAGTTAATGGTAGACCACATCATCTCCAAAATCAGGGCAGCATTGAACATAACCATTAAGACATAGAAAATATGTTACGTGCATGGATGGCACTAACAGTGGCTAGTCTGATTGAACTTGAGTACAGTGGTAGAAAAACATTTCCCACCATCGCATTATTTGGTTTGAGCCAAAAATAGGACTTGCATCAACCAGTCTTCTAGCTTCTGTACTCCAAAATTTGAGGAATGAAAATCTTGAGAAGCTGCTAGAAGAGAATGAGGAAAGACCACAGCGACCATCCGTGGATGAAGGAAGTGATGAATGCCAAAGTCCTACTGATGTAGATGGAGAAATGAGAAGGTATTGAGTAAGCAGATGCAATCAGCCTTCCTTCAGAGGGGTCTGGAGACGTGGAGATGACAAATGATCATCAGACTACATCTGAAAAAGGTGACGACAAAGTGTCATCATCACATGACACTCTTGGGATAATTTGTTGTCCTTGTGAAAAGGTAATGGTTACTGGTAAATTTCAATGTCAGAGTTGTCAAAAACGACATTCATCAGGCTTGCTCTCCATCTGGATATGGGAAGGAAAAGTCCTATTCTTTCGCCCTTCATGCTGGTCAGAAAAAAAAAAAAAAATCCAAGAGAAAAGGGAAGATGCAACAAAGAAAATGAAATTTGTTACTGCAACATTCTGAATCATCTGCAAAGAAAATGAAAATGTTTTTGTTGAGGATACAATTTTACTCAGAGTTCCGATGGTTGACAAGAGGGCCTCCTGATCCTCAAAATATTAGGAGGCCATCTGTCAACAGTTTGCATTATTATTATGGACCAGTGAAATGGGATAACTCAATTTGGTTCTAAGAAAGGCATACTTGATTTCAGAAGTTGCACTAAGCAGGAACTACTTTCTTGTCAGTAGGAGAAGTCAAAATAAAACTGCCCTTCGTACAGTAGACTATAAAGTGCACTTCTTAAGGACAAGCTTTTTCTCACTGTTGTTTTAGGCCATCAGCTCACCAATCTGTTGGTGATAAATGTGCTTGCAAAAAAAGGTAACATACTTATATAACAGTTGGTGCCACAATGGCTTGTCCAGTTTCAACAAGCAGTTTATTCTCTAAAATTTGGTATTTTCATGTATTACTTTAATTTTTTTTTCTAAATATTTTTATATTCGTAATTTATATATATATAACCTTTCATTTTAAAATTAATGTTTGTTACTGAAATATTTTGTTTGTACTTAATTTTTTCATTTCCTTAGATATTGTTATTATTCATTCATTTGTAATTTTATGACTATAATCTGTGCTTGTTTTTTTATGAATCTCAAATGAAGTAAAAACATTGTTTGCTTTTCCTAAGGCTCATATATGTAAGAAAAAAGTATATTAAGGTACAAAATGTTTGCTTAATCAATTGTTTTCCTTCATGAAAGTAAAACAAATAATTAAGATTCATTTCTTCTAATTTCACATTTATTAATAAATTTGAAATATTGTTCTATGTATTTTGCTATTATTCTCCTTCCAATATTATGAGGGTCATACTGAAAGTTATGAGCAACAATTTTTTAAAAATCAGATTAATTTATTTTTGGAAAAACAAATACATTATTTGTCAGATTTTTCCTGATTTTTCCAAAGGCCTCATTTTTATTTTATACATTTTTCCCACCATTGTGGGAGCTTGAAAATTCCTTTCCAATAGAACTCCGCTCCAGCATCGCGAAAAAACTGACCACTGCTTTCGTGATGTCCTCCATTGTTTCTTAGCATTGGCCTCGCATGCCTTCCTTTGCAGCACTAAAAAGATAATCGGATGCTGCTAAGTCGGAGCTGAAGGCAAGATGTGGAAGAACTTCCCACTCCATTTTTCCGAATTTTCTCCATGTGGAACAAGCAGTGTGGGGCCTTCTATTGTTATGCTGCAGGATGATCTTCTTACAGGACATTTATCATGCAATGCACGATGGAACTTATGAAGTATCATGACGTACCGAGCAGCATTAATGGTATGCCCAGGTTCAAGAAATTCCACCACAATCATGCCATCTGCATCCCAGAAAATGGAGCCCAGAACTCCATTTTCAACTGATGGCGCTGTCATTGCCTTCTTTTATGCTGGGAAATTGAGGTGGTGCCATTCCAAACTCTACAGGTTTGTTTCGGGTACATAAAGGTGGAACTAGCTTTCATCACCCATCACAATACTCATCAAAAAAAGATCTCCTTCATTTTCATATCACTGAAGACGTTCTTGAGCAATGGTTTTTCTCTGAATTTTGTTATCACGACGAGGCAAATAAAAAGGAAACGGGCACACACTTTCCAATAGCCTAAACTTTTCATCATCTCCTGGACTGAACTGTGCCCAATACCAAGGTGTGCTGCAATGTCATCCACAGTTACACGTCGGTATTCCTGAATGATCTCATCCACTCGTTCCTTGTTGCATTCGTTAAGAGGCAGTATGCAGACAGCCGCTACGAGGCTTATATTCAATGCTTGTGTTGCCACCTTTAAAATGTTTTAACCATAGTCTGATACTGCTGGCTCCCATGCACACATCTCTATATGCACGCTGAAGTCTCTCAAGAATTTCAGCAGTGGAGATTCCCTCTTAACAAGAAATTCAATCACAGAATGCTGGCAAAACAAAACATCACTTGCAGCCATTTTGTATCAGCTATCTGTGGTCACATGAGGGAAGCTAATGACGTCACGACTCACTTATGGTGCCGTCTATAGATTATGTCAATGTTCTTGCTTTTTCATAATTAATATATTGTGCAAAATCTGTTATACATTTCTATAAAATGCTTACTTTATTTCAAAACCAATATAAACTTCTCCTGAAATGACTAATATTTCGTCAATCGAACTGATCGACTTTTTCGAGTTCTCAAATGTATACTAAGGGACATTTCATGGATTTACTTAACTTGATTTGTAACAATAAATATTTCAAATTTGAAAATAATATGTATAAACAAGTTAAGGGGTTTCCAATGGGAAGCCCAATCTCAGGCACAATGTGTAATATTTTCTTAAATTGGATGGAAGATAATTACATTCTAAAATGGAAGGAATCTAAATTACATTACACAAGATAATGTAGACGATATTTTTATAATATGGGAGGGTACAGAGAGACAATTCTCTAGATTCATGAATTATGTTATTAGTTTTCGTAAAGAGATTAATTTTAAAATTGAAAAGGAATGTGATAACAAAATAGTTTTCCTGGATTTATTGATTAAGAAAGCTGAGTTTGGTATTACTTATGAACAATATGTTAAACCTTATCAGAGTAATCATCTACTTAATTATAATTCAAACCACAAAATTTCAACCAAAAAGGAAATAATTTACAACAACCTAAGAAGGATTGTCAACAACACAAAAGGTAAGAAAGAATGGCAAAACAAGATTTTGAATTTAAAGGAATGTCTTACCTTAAATGAATACCCTATGAACTTTATAAATAACTCTGTTAGAGAATTTTTCAAGAAGAAAAACATTAACAAAGATGGGAATGTCTCCAAAGATAAAGGTTTTAGAACAGTAAAGTTACCAATAAGATTAAAGATCAACAGAAACATCAAAGAAGTTTGCAAGAATAATCATGTTAATTTAGTTTTTTTACAAAGACAACATTTTATTTAAGAAAAGATTGATTGAAAAGAAGATATTACATAAGATGGGTGTTGTTTACTTATTACGTTGTAGAGACTGCAAAGAGAACGAGATAGGGGACTATATTGGAATTACGGGTCGGACTCTTAAAGAGAGGCAAATGAACATGTCAAAGCATACGAAAAGAACCACACAAATCTATCTGACTGGGCTGAGCACTGCTCAAATTTTAATCGTAACCCAGATCCTTTAGTCTATGTCATTTTTGAATCTACGGATAGACATATGAGGGAAATTTTAGAATCTTGCACGATAAATTGTTGCAAATGTATTAATAAAAACAAATATCTTAGGGTTAATGAAATTACATTAGGTTTTTTTAGAAAATTTTTAAAGAAAAATAAGAGATTAAATGGAATTTTAAAGTTTAATTAATGATCACATTTTCCTAACAATGATTTGTTTTTCCCAATAAATATCTTTTGTTTTAGTTGTTAATTATGGTTTATTTTGTAACAAAGACACGATATAGTGAGAAGACTGATTGTTATATTGTTATATTTTTGTAAGTTTGAAGAGAGGTAAAGATTCTTTTTTTTCTCCTCTCTCATTTATTTTTGTATATTTTTAGTTTCTATACATTTGAGACCTCGAAAAAGTTGATCAGTTCGATTGACGAAATATTGGTCATTTCAGGAGAAGTTTATATTGGTTTTGAAATAAATTAAGCATAATATATTGTGATTTTTAAAAAATTGTTGCTCATGACTTTCAGCATGACCCTCGTATATTATGATTAAACAATTAACGACTTCTCTTAATAAATTATTGGCTGTTACAAAATTTCTTGAAAAATTAATCACCAAAATGTCTATAACATCAGTGGGAAAGGGACTGGAACCTCCATGAATATAAACTAAAAGCATAAAAACACATTAAAAATAAAGAAAAAGAAAATTCCTGTGCTGGGCTCTGCCAGCCTCAAAGAATTTCTTATGCGCATCAAAATAAAGAAATGTGCCTAAAAGATATGTAAACACATTAAACACATTTTAGGCGCTTTTTCTTTATTTTGATGCGCATAAGAAATTCTTTGAGGCTGGCAGAGCCCAGCACAGGAATTTTCTTTTTCTTTATTTTTAATGTGTTTTTATGATTTTAGTTTATATTCATGGAGGTTCCAGTCCCTTTCCCACTGAACTTCAAATTCACCTCCATTATGAGACCTGCAATGTTCATTCTGACTACTCTCAACGGATGATCACCTAATAAGCGTGAAACAGGCTTGTCTTGAGATAATCAGTTTGAACAGTGGTCTCAAATTTTAATGTGTCTATAACATTTAGCCATTTCAAGAAGCAATGAAATTGTTTGTAGGCAGACGCTGTAATGCCTTATGCGAAGTTTTATTCTTTACAAGAAGCGCGTAAACGCTCTTGAACATTTCATGAATTGTCTATTTTCATTAGACATATGCTCGAATTTTCAGCTATTTCAACATGTGCAGAACCAGGATAGCAGTTCAGGAAAATACCCCCCAAGACAGATGTTGAAACAAATATTTATTACGGGATGTGCAAGTGCTTCAAAAAATGCCTAGGCCTGAACTGTCAAATTTCAGCATAGGGCTACAACATATATATACTGTATTAATACTATTGGGCAGCATAATCGCTTTATGTTAACTGGGAGGAGGCCTTTTAATTCCTTTTAAGGCTTACAGGTGAGAACAGACTAGTGTCCATTCCCTATCTTCACGGAGTGAAGCTATTAGTAGCCATGTGGAAGAAATGGTGTACAAATTGGGATGGGCTACTCCCCGAGATCCACTGGCCAGCGTGGTGAGCAATGGCCAACACCTCCAAGTTTTGTATTATGTGTCCAAACAAAAATCAAAGGCCATCATTCCCTGGAGGCTGGAAGGTCCATAACCATAGCAGGGTGTCAGCAGTGCAAATAATTACCGGGATACAGGACTAGACTGCCTTTTGTTGATGACCTTGGCTACATATAACTGCCGAACACCTTAGAGTGAAGGAAAAACTGCAGGAGTTGGAGGAAGAGCTTGGCAACATCAGATGGATTGTCATTGGACTTAGTGAAGTCAGAAGAAAAGGAGAAGAATTATTGGAACTAAGGAGTGGACATCTGCTCTACTATGGGGACACACAAAATGGAAGAAATAGTGTAGTTGGTTTCATAATTAACAAATGGTTAAAAAATAATGTGATTTTTAATTGACAGTAACAATTCAGAGTGGCAACACTTGTTTTACAATTAATGAAATGTATTCCTTTTACAATTTAATCCATCCTAAGCTTAGCTATGTCTAGCGGGGATTAAATTTTTGCCCTTTTTTATTGTTATTTTATATATTGTTGTTTTAATAGTTATGAAGGGCCATTTTCTTGTTCATCTTTGCTTTTGTTATATGTTTCTTGGAATCGCTGACTGTCAGATACTGGGCGAATCCAGCTGATGAACAGTAGGAACTCTGAAACAGCTGTTCTGGATTCCCGGTATCAAAAATACCAAAAACAGATCAGTGATTCCTTTTTCATTAGTTATGTGCGTGTATGCTTTTTATTTTATTGTATTATCCATTTGTCCGCACATTAAAATTGTTGTTAATTGTTTTACAATTATCAAAGAGATTATCAGCTTAAGATAATTCAAGTTTATGCTCCAACAACTAGTTATTTTGAAAAGAAAGTTATTGATTTTTATAAAGAGATACAAAAGGCTAACAAGAAAGGTAAAGAATACTTACGGGGAATATTAATGCAACAATTGGTAAACAACAAAAAGGCTTTTGTTCAGTTGGTAAGTTTGGATAGGAAGAAAAGTGAAAGGGGAAATAGGTTGAATTTGCCAAAAATGAGAATTTTTTTCTTTATAAATTCTTTATTTAAAAACAAAACAAAAACTAACAAAGTGGGCATGGAGAAGTTCTTCTGGGAGCCTTGTAGAAAAATACATTAATTTATTACACTAATGGTCTGTATGAGTTTGATTTCTAAAAAAAACGACATCAAATGTGAGATAGTATTATGTTTTCTTCTAGCACTGTATACTTTTTACGATAAGTCTTAGAAAGGACCTCGAACAATTTTAGTGCCTTAATTGACATGAACTGCGACAGTTTTTTAACAACCTTTACAGTAGTTTGCCAAAAAACAAAACAAAAAAATTACATGATTTTGTTATTTAGTTATGAAGAAAAGTAACTGATTACAGTTATCCAATAAAAAAGTAACTATGTTATCAATCATTACCACTCAAAAGTAATTGTTACTTCCCAACCCTGTCTGAAATCTCCTTCCATGACAACAACAACAACTATATTTGAAAGCACTATATTATGCACATTACAAAATGACTCCCTTCTACAAATTGCCAGAAATGTAAGGTACCATAAACAACTGTCAAAAACCCAATTCTAGCATTGTATTATTACCAGACGATTGAAGCAGTCCAATTTTTAAACTGCACCATTCCACCATCAATAACGAGTGCTCCACCACTATCAGTGCTGCGCTTTAAGTTCCAATTTCAATAAATAAAAATTTGAATTTGAATTATATTAATAAAAATAGTACAATTATTTTCAGCAAGCTTAAAATTCATTTATTATATAAAAAAAATTACAGACAGGAAGTTCTTTCCTTGCTTATCCTGTATCACTTCATTTTGGAGCGAAAAATAACAAACGCCACTTGATGGAGTGATCAACTCTACAGGCAACCCGACTTGTTTCGGGTAACCCTCAATGGATTGTTCAAAGACTTCTCCGAATAATATATATGATAAATTGGCATTTAAAGCTTTTTTTTAATTAGGTTCACTAATCTGAGGTTTAGTTGCATACCAGGGGTAAGACTGAAACATCTAATTGTGGTCCCTGGAATTTAGAAACACTCGTATAATATGGAAATGTTAAAACTGAAGCCATCCTTTTAATTGGAGTCCCTTATCCTGCAAACTTGAGAAATTTCACAAAACTAGCTAATTACTTCTTTCAACTAGAATATTATAAAAGTAATCAAATATTAAAATCGAAAATAATAAATTTATAAAAGTAAAACATCAATTTCTCTTTTTATGATTTTTCATAAGGTGACCAGATATTCCGGGGAGCAAAGCAGGACAGAGGGGGATTTTTTTTTTGGGGGGGGGCTCCTCTAAGCGCAGAATTGTCGCATGAAACACTGCAGCAATATTATGTACGAAATTGAGCCACAATTCAGCACAGGGATTCTCAAAAAAGTTGTGGGTTAGAGTGGGACTCTTCTGACAGAAAATAGGATTTCAGTGCAGGAAACAATTTTAAAACTCTCTCTACTGCAGGCATCAGTGACAACCATCTAGTTTTCCCGTATCCTAAAATGCGCTGGTATTCGACACAGGCAAAATCACAAAAGTCTTTGAATTACTCTACTCGAACAGTGTAGATATAGAAGTAATAATAAATTTTTATAATAACTGCTTCCACGTCAATTGGCAAGCAATCTCCTGCAGTTTGTATCACATTGTGGACGATATGGGCAGCGCAACCAATACCTAACAGTTTCTTCTCGAGGTCATCTTGAAATATTGCAAACACGTTTCGTCCTCTCCTTTTTAGTCCCCAAAAATTCGTGTTCGTGTTGTCTGCGCAGAAGGCAACGACCTTTTCTGTCAGACCATGTTGTTGTAATGCATTTATCAGGAAATTGCAAATGGTCTGTGCTGTTTCTCCAGGAAGAGATTGCATGTCCAAGATTTGAACTTTAACACTTGACAGTGGCACAAAATACCTTATTAACACAGGAAATAGCTTCACATCCTTATGGTTGGATGCGTCTGTAAACACTGTCACAAAATTCGCCACATTTAACTCTGCCTTAACTTGGTTCATTATATATGGACACAGCACATCTGTGACAATGGCCTCACATTTTGTTCGTGCGCAAGTGAATTTCGGATTAAAAAACTTTAGCATTAATTTGGACCTACAGTCCATTATCCGAAAGCTGTGATTGTGATAAAAGTGTGTGATACGCCATGGTACCTTCTTGAGCAGCCAGCTGAGCTTCCTTTTGTAACAGTGTAATTTGAGCATTTTTGGCAATAGTTTAGGGGCGATTTTTAATTTAACTTTGTGAAATAAAAGTGTTTTATTAAATAATTATTTTAGTAAATTTTAGGATATTTCAGTATGTGAGTAATTTAAATAAGAATTGTTATTCATTTATTTTGTGTGTAAATTTATATTTACTCCTTTGTAAGTTGAATTTGTGACGATTTCAATTTTGTTTATATCTGTGTGGGAATGTAATCAGGAGAAAGAATCCGTGAGAAAGAGTCGTTGACCCTTGACCTGTACACGTGATCCCCAGCAACAAAGTTGCAGTTTATCAGCTATGGGGTCATGTGCTAAACGGCGGGAATAGCAGATCATGTGATTAGTTTAATGGAATGTTATTGGTTGATTATTTGTTTTGGCGCGAAAAGAGGCAGTTGAGTGTATGTGCTTCTAGAGTAGATCAAGGCAGTAGTTCAGAGCAAACAGTTGAGATAGTGTGTGTTCTTCAACCTAGTAAAACGTTGACGTCGGAGCAGAATAGTCGACGAACAGTTATTATGTAATCCACAAGATAATTCCCAACTTCGTTTAAATTTGAACTGTTGTTTTCTTTTCCGAACTTTTATTTTCATCTAAACAATTTCGGGGAACTAGTGGACTGATGCGATGGGTGTGGGAACTCGCACATGGATTGTGTAAAACTATTGTGTGGATTTCTCAACTCGCAATCTACGAGAGAAGGGTGGATTAAAGCCGGTGAGACGAAACACAGGCGCTGCAAGCATGTACTCATCAAACAACCGTTCCATTATCTACAAAATACAATTTATACTTCGTGCAAATCCACCCGCATTAAGTGAAAGATGTTCGGGCCTGTATCGAAGTTCAACGTGGGGACAACTAAGTCGAAGGACGGAAAATACAAGTTAAGAAAGGGTAGGAGGAAAAACCCGGCAGGCTTCATCAACCGATTTATCCGAAGGGGAATTTCGGGAAGACTCCGCCAAGGCAATGTTGAGCGGGGAACCGACGAGAAGGAACCGGGTCAAACGCTTCGCCACCCGTGCTATGTCTAAGGAACGATGGAAGAGTGAAACGCTTCAC
>JAFIDM010000002.1:78006233-78023992 GCA_023159025.1 Thereuonema tuberculata | reverse complement strand
AAAGATTCTTTTCTTTCCCTGGTAGGAGGGAGTCTTTGAACTCTTTGAAGTGCGGGTCTGTGATACAGTAAGTTAGTGCAAAATTTCGAAGCAGAAATCCCTTTCTATAAGTGAAAAATTGAAAATTCTCCGTAAGTACCACGAGAATTCTACACTAAGTCAGAAGGATTTCGCAGAATCTCTAGGAATTCCCTCATCCAGTCTGAGAACAATAATAAAAAAATAAGAATGGAATTACCAATGCAGCGAAGGGTGGTTGCAAACGTAAAAAAGTGTGAAAAATATTAAGATGCGGAGGAAATTCTAATTGAATGGATTCATCAGTCCCGTGATGCATCAGTGCCTTAAGTGGCCCAATCATTCAAGAAAGGGGGCATGAAATAGCGGGCAGTGCACTAAATCTGCTCCGAAAATATATTAGTGTTGCTCCTAGTGGTGTATCAATTGATGTTAATATTTACTTGAACCGCATTGAAAATTTCATAATTCATAACAGTAGCGCACACAGACGGCAAACCATAATCAGATTTTTTTAAATAGGAAATAAGCTCATATTTGCACTATATCTATTGCAGAATCAAGTATCTTTCTTGTAAAACGGTGTCTAAATGTTTCCCTATCTCATAAATCATTTCCCGTCTACAGCGCTATCCCGCTTATTAAGCTTGTAGTTCATGGTCCCTTGACGAGCGTAATAACGGGGTTTTACTGTATTTAGTTTTAGTTAATGTGTGGTTAATTAAGTTTTGAAATAGTGTGTCAAAATAGCCATCGGACATTTTTCTATACTAAGTGAGAGACTGTCAAAAAAGACTTTAAAGTTAATTTTAAATTGGTGAAAGAGCAAAGGAGAATTTAGGATATTATTACGACATTCTAAATATGTAATTTTAGTTTAAACCCACTATCTTTTGTTATAATGACAAAGATAGGAAATCGTATGTATTTCTTTTATTGTATTTTAGAAACTTAAGAGTTGTTTATTATTCGATTTTACTAAGTGATTTGTGGGAAGGATTACTTTTATTTGAAAGGTGCACCTGGGAAGGGATTATTAAACAGGGATTATGGGGTATTTTGTGAGTGTTATTAATTATTATATCATTATGAATAAAGAAAATCATTTTGTTTAACGTCATATTGTGTTTTGACTAGTTTCTTACATTTAACTATTATTAATTGATCTGTTTCATTAGTTAAGTATTGTCTAAACATTAGTTAACTATTTAAAATAAATATATACAAAGTAATTTCAGTTAACGTTTAGCTGAATTAAAGTTATTCTTATTCAAGTTATGTTAGTGTTTAAGAGGCAAAATATATTTTAGATCGGAGACAGCTGATCGGGTGTTTCGGCGCTAACCAGGGCCAAGCAGTGTCGAGACAAACATCCATTTTTGATCGGTTTATCTGATTCAGAGGGTCGCAGTGATTTAGTTAATTCTTTTTGATTTGTTTTGGTAGCAGAGCATTTTTATTTTTTGCTTTATTTTGTTTTTTTATTTACGTGACGAGAAGACCATTTTTTCGTTACACTTTTCACCTAAATCAGATCTTGAAAAATAGTTCTGAATTCCTGACGATGCCGACAACTTCAGGGCATTTTTGTGGCGATCCGTATTCAGATGCTTCATTATATCTCCCCGCAGCGGACAGAGGACTGTGACCCGCATTTGTAGCACTGCACGTCACTGTCGGTTTTGCCGCTTCTAGCTTTCTTTATGAATGGAAACTCGCATTGTAAGTCCTCGTTGAATTTCGACCTTCATCTTCGCATGACTGATGGGCAGTGGGTCCTTATTAACCACGGGTAATGTCACACAGAACTTATTGAGACTAATCGAGATTACCGATAAGTTATAGAAAAGACGTATCAAAACGTAAATAACCACGGAAATCGACGCACACCGGCCAGCTTAGCACCAACGCGGTGAGACGCGGTTGCCACCTCGCTGATTCCCCCGTTTGTGGTGATGACGTCATAGGGAAGCATCAGCAGGAGGCGTCACCATGCGGCCAAATTTTCAAATTTGACGCCATGATGGCCAAATCGAGTTAATTGACATGTAAAGTGTCTTTCGCAGAAAAAGCGAGACAAACGGGTGTCCCGTCGGGACAAGCGAGGGACGGCGGGACATGAAATCTGAAATCGGGACTTCTGGTCACCTTATTTTTCATGAATTAAGGTTCCTATAAAGCAATTTCGAAATTGATATCGCTGATACTACTACAAGCCTTGTATCTCCCCCATTTTTTAAGAGTATCCTCCCTTAATTAGATTACAACAATAATCATGTTGTAATCTTTTAACAACTCTACTCACCCCTCGTGCATCAGCTTTTTCCTTTTTGGTTAAGTGCCTTTGATCTCAAGACAACACAACCAATATCAAAATAAAGAAACAAACTCACTTATTTTAGCATTTGTTTCATAATAATTATTGTTAACTTATACATTATTTTTTAAATATTTATCTGTAATAATTATATAATTGACAGTTTCATGAAAACTTTTGATTTCATCATTTCTTAGAATACTTATAACTTTTAAGGTTTTAAATTAATTAATTACCAGCTTATTTCAACGGGACACCTACTTGAAAACAACAATAGATAAAAACAAAATTGCAGATTTTTATCTTTTAACGTCGAAATTGTTAATCTCAAAACATCGTTTGAAAAAAAGGCTAAAGGAGCATATATATGCTGTGAATATGCGAAATGAGGCATACCACACCACAACACACTGTAACACAATGCAGTACGAGTTGGATACTGAAAAATCTGATAATTTATATTAGTTATAGGGATGACTACTTGCGAAGGTTTTATGAATCTGGAAAAATAAAAATGTCAAAAAGCTATAATCGTGACCTGTCAACCACGAACATTTTAGAATATGGTATATGATAACAAACGAAACGAACTAAAAAAAATAATAATAATAAAGCGCAGTTTCTAATTTAAATTAATAGCAGACAATCACTTCCGTAATATGTAGTTCAAAAAAAATGCAATAGGGGGCAAAAAAACATTATTTCCGGAAATTTATAGAAATATCATTTTACAAGACGAACCCATCGATGGAGGATGTTTTTTAAATAATCACTTAAAAATGGACCCTAATCAGTTGAGGTGAACAATCAGTTAAAAATAAACTTAGAATATCATATGACAGGAAATGAGTTTAGTTTAGAAAACTGAGGTTTGTTTCCAGTTTGCTCCATTTGTCATCTGACAAAGGGGTCCCAATTTGGACCCTGCAACATGCAATGAAGAATTTTTGTAAATAAGTGTGTTGGGTCCTAATGGGGAACAATTGTCATATTAAGCTAAAATAATTTTCTGAGAGAAATTAACATAATATTAATGTGGTTAAAATTTTATTTTAATCCATCGTTTCTAAATAGGGGAAATTTACGCTTAAACTTTGGCTTTTAGCCACGCCTCCAAAAAGCATTGTCACGTGGTCGTGATGTCATGTTTCCCTTTCAACAAGCTAGTCAGGCAGCCGCAAGAGTTCTTACTCACGTTATCATTGCTTTCTTTCAAATGGCTTCTGTGAAACTTTCACAGAAGTTAAAAGATATTATAAATATTATATTGTGCCAATGTGCAAAAATACAAGCATCACATCGCTAGACAAAACAGTTAATTCCGTACCGAAGAATGCAGTAAGAAAAGAGATACCGCTCGCCGAAAAATCTAGTTGTGTTTATCTGTCAAGATCACTTTAATGTATTACAAAATAACTTATGTTTCTTTTAAATGTGCAAGCTGTTAAATAATAATTAAATTATTTCTTACGATGGACTTAATGGTGACTGGCAAGCATTACTCGGAATTATTTAAATTGTTCTCTGATGTGGCTGAAATTATTTTTAGTATGGTTTTAAAATGAAATAAATAAACATTTATTAGTATTTTTTCTCTGTTATAAAATACGTTAAAAAGCTTAAAAACGCAGTGATAAACGCAACAAAAAATAAGATTGAACGTTGCTGTTTTGTAGAGTCCACAATTTATATTTTCGGTCAATTAGAGAATAGTTTTATATAAAAAAGATTTAAAATTATATTTTCTTTTTAAATTTATTTTAAAAATAACTTTTGAATTATGAAGGTTAACCTGCGGAAAGTAACAATAATAATGTGACCAATACCAATAATTTAGAAATAACTTCTAAATTCTTTTCCTTTTTTGCAGTGTTTTGTTAATGCTGAATTTATTTTTTTTCAAAAGAAGCCAAAAAAGTTTTTTTTTTCTCTCTTATTTTGTTTATTAAAGTTGAAGCGATTTGCTTCTGAAGTATAAAAATGTACATTTGCTTTTGTTTGTGATTTGCATGACTCATCTGTAGCGTAGCCTTCTGTGGCCGGTAAGTCGCCTTACCAAGGCGGGTCAGCGTATTCACAGGCCTTGGGTGCGCTTTAGAATTTCCCGTCGTCCACGAAATCGGTTAATTTTGATGACGTAATGAAAGATCTTTTGGCGAAAAAAATTATGTAGTATTTACAGTATACTCTGTGTATATTATACGTATGTGTTTTATTATTATAAAATTTAGAAGTACGGAGGCCTATAAATGCATTTTTATGGCCCCGTTATGCCTTCGCAGCTGAACGTAGCCTATAGCAGAATCGCCTTACGAAATTTTCCCACATCTAAAATTACATAAATGAAACGTTTAAAGTTTTCATAAATAGCATAACACAATATTTAAAAATCAACACGTCTATGTTTGTTTGCTAAGAGAGTATTGATTGCCTTTGTTTTCATGCCCTTTATATTTCGGCAAAAACGAAATCTTCATTTCCAGTAAAAATACTGGCAACCATTAGGGAATCTACCATCGGTAAATTCCCTGAATTGCCCTTAACAAAACTGGGATCTGGCAGAGGCATGTCTGAAAATTAAATAAAACACAAAAATCAGCAAAGTTTTGGAGGGTACTTATTGCTGATCGAGTCTCGCGGTCGGGAAAAACTACGTCACACCAATCACAGAGCGTTTTCGTTTTGATGATGTCATGACAATTCTGGGTGTGTTCGCAGGCCAATATCTTGAAAAATACTTCAAATTGAGCCGAGATTTTTAGGATGGTTAACTTTTGAAAGTAGATTAATGGAAATATAAGGTCAAATATGATTTTTATTTTTCACAATTGTTCCCCATTGAAAATATTACACCACACAATGTAATGGAAAATTTAAGGTTGATACAAAGAACCATTACTGAAGTTTTTTCGAGTGTACCTAAAGAGCAAAGAAAAAAGATAAGTTTTTTAAACTTACAAATTAGACTAGCTGTAGCTAAGACAGCGAGGGTTTTAATTATGTTCGTCTAAAACATGACCTCACCCCAGTGGGATGCAAAATTAAACAAGCAAAAAAAAAAAAAAATCCAAGAATCATTTGGCTACTTAATCAAGTGGAACAGCTTATCTAAGGGAAACGAATACACCAATCCAAAATGAGGCAGCAATGCTCATCACCACCTCTGCGATAGTTGCAGATGATGGGAGGGAGACCCATAAACATTCCTGATGTTTGTAAAAAGTATATATTGTTAAATTCAAAAAATTGGATGTGAAATAGTAGATCTATTAATTGCATTAATCCCTTTATATTTAGGAGCGATCCCTCTTTTGTCATTTGTACATTACATTCATATGTAAAGAGTACTGCTTGGCAAATAAGATTACTTCATTGAATATAAGGTCATGACTATTGACAATGTTTTTCATAACGTAGACTTTTTGTGTTGTTATGTAGACGATACTTTCCTAATCATTAATCAAGAATATCTGAATACAATATTAAATGATTTTAATGGGGTTAACCCTCATATCCAATATACTATAGAAACTAATAATGCAGACACAATACAGTTTCTGGATGTTTTCATTTCTAAACAGGATAAAAAATATGAAATGTCAGTATATCGAAAAAATACAGATGCACTTATTACCACAAACTACAAAAGTGCCATACCTTTCAAATATAAAAGAAACGCGGTATTTATGGCTGTCGACAGAGCATGGAAAATAAGCTCTAATAATAAGGCCCTATATGAAGAACTGAATACTATTAAAAGAATTTTCATGGAAAATAATTTCCCAGAAGTTTGGTTGGAGCAACATATCAATAGGTTGTTAGGATGCAAAAAATAAACAACTATAGAAAGAAGGCATCTACTTTAGAAATGGTAGCATCCAAAAGTAATAAACCGAAAAACTTTGCATCCATCACATTTGATGAAAATTTAATTAGGAAAATTACTCCCATTCTAGCACCAGTTGACATATGTATTGCCTGTAAACCAGGAAATACCATAGGCTCGTTCCTTAATCGAAAAAAGAACAATCAGATCAGGAATCTAAAAAAAGAAAAAAAAGGAGTCATTTATGGGATCAAATGCAAACCAAATAAATTAAACACTAAAAACTGTCTTTATATAGGAAATACAAAACGTGAATTAAATATACGACTAAATGAGCACAAATATGCCGTAAACACGGATAATAAAGCATATGGAACTGCTGATCATTGCAAAAAAACGGGTCCCTCCCTCGATTTTGAAAATGTAGTAATCCTTGGGCAAAGAAAAGAAAGATACTTAAGAGAATTTTTTCAATCTGCAATGATCAGAACTAAAGCCAGTTACAATCAAGAATTATCCACTAAAAATGTAATAGAATATGGCTTTTAATTAAAATAGGAAGCACAAATCTTTAATGTAAATCGTAAAGAGACTAAAACTATTCCAAAAAACTATTCCAAAAAAAAAAAATGGAAATAATATTTCATTGGGGGAGGGGAATACGAAACGGGGGAAAAAAAGCGCCTTAGACTCAATAATTAAATCCATGTTGTCAGCATGCACCACTAGGGGTACCTTTACATTTAAGGATATTTGGAATATTGCCAGATCTCTTAGACGAATCCCTTCGGGACAATGAAATTTTGGGGGATTCAGGGTTTTTAATAATGGCTTGATAATAGAATTTAGTAAGGAATTCAGAAACGTACGTAGCCATATTTATTAATGTTTTTTATCCATATTAATTTTAAAGTGTCAATATAGTAGGCTTATTGCAATATAAATATTGGCAAGTTCTGTATGATTTTCCAATTTGGTTGTAATCTCGAAGCCATCGGCAGAGATCCTCGTTAGCACGGGCAAAGAAGATTGTTGGCTCCTAAAATCGATAGTTCGTAACTTGGGTAGCTGCTACACTTTTATAGGTTGGCTGATTATCCGTCATGACGTCCAATGCAGATAGACCACACAGTCATCGGCTTTTACAGGATGCAATGGGCAGTGGAGAGATCACTTTCTCTCGGCCGTCAATGGTGAAGGTATGCTGGAGCAAAACTCAGATTTCTGCACCAATAGAAGGCCACTTGTTCAGTAAAATTAGACTGAAATTGACTAATAGTAAGATCAGGCAAGAACTCCTTTATTTACACGATGTACGTGTTTAAATAGGCTATTTTACAAGGCTGTGATTGGTTACCATGCTTTACAAATTGATTGGGGCATTTAAATTATATATGGGATTTAACTGACTTTTAACTGTCTTTTTAAATAGAAATGAATCAGGGATAAGAAGCAGTTAACGAAAAATTTAAATAAAATAATGGAATTAAATAAACAGTAAAAATTAGAATACTCAATCAATTAATCAAAATAAATGCTAATAAAGATTAATACAATTATAATCAGTAAGATGACTTAGAATCTACAATGATTAAATACTGATAAAAGTCATTACCATTACAAAGTAATAGTAGACACCGCCCAACAACTCTCGACACCGTGTGTGCTACGAATGAAGCCATACCAGGACATTACTGATTGAACGAACATTATTTATAACTATTCAACTTAAGTGTAGCTAGTGTAGTATAGATGTTCCTTTCGTGCACCAATCGTGACTTAGGGGCCCTTAAGCAACAACAAAACCAAACACGAAACCCCGAGCACATGCATTAGTGGTCAGAAGGAGGAAGGGGGAAATGTCAGGAAAATGATTGGTTCAGATTATTTTAATCTTATTGTCATTTAGTTCTACTTACTATTCTTTGAAATTATTATTTATGAATTCTTATTGCATTTATTTTTTAATTATTGAAACACACTAAGAGAACTCGATATTTTATTTCCATATGCAAAGTTGAGGCAATGCCATCTGGTTGATATTTTATATTTAAAAAGACAGTCGCTCTCTGCAAGCTGCAGAACGGCAGCAGTGTAGAGTAAGTCAGGTTGACTTCAGCGAATAAACACCACTTTGGTCCTGGGCTCTTTCGTGTCTTGTCCTGAATCCTGTGAAACTACATGACAATATATGTTTATGGTATTAAATAAGATTTAAATAAGATCTCAGTTCAAATGCATAATGTTTAAGGAAGACAAAGCATTTCAATTTTTCAAATATAAAGAATTACTGAATTGGAAAAAGAATTACGTTTTAAATTTAAATCTTAACTCAATATGTTTTTAATTAAATATGTTCACTTAAAAAGAACTTTAAAAAATCCTGTTTAGTAGACCTTATGCATCACTAAAACGTTTATGATGGCCAAAGTTACGTCAAGAAATGCTATCTAAAGGCATTTCGATAGATCAGAATTATTTGTGCTTCTGATGGTTATAGGAGAAGAAATAAATAATAGAGGAGAGCTTCATGGGGGAGGGGGAGACTATATTAATTGTAATGTATTACTTGCTTCTATCTTTGTGAAGCTTCACAGAAACTATTATTAAATAAAGAAACTACCTTCTTCAAAACATCAGAGGACTTTGAATCAGGGCTGCGGAGTCTGTAAATAAAACCTTCGACTCCAACTCCTCAATTATGGCAATTCCGTCTTTGACTCCTTTTTGTATATATCAATATAGAAAATAAGATAAATAAATACATCACATGCTTTTTCACAATCATCATCTTCTATTACACCGACATATGGAATGTTTCCCTGACTTTTCTGTTATTATAAAATGTTCAAAAACATCCGACTATGTTGACACTTTTTTGCCATTGTGAAGTTTTTCATTGGGTTTCATTAATATAAATATCAGAAAATATGTTGTTTTGAAATTTGCAAAGAACTTAAATTTAAAATATATCCTGAAAAAAATAAGTTAATCAAATTACTGTCTATGAAATAGGAAATTTTAACATACTATTTCTATAAATACCTAAGTATATTGGATTCATGTATTCTATTGGTATTCATCATTTTGGAAAATATTATTTCTATTATTATTTACATTTGTTAGGAGTCGGAGTTGGCACATTTTTACTGACTCTGACTTTGGCGCAGCTTAGCCACTGCTGCTTTTGCGCTATTAAAAACCCAACAGACAAGACTCTGACTCCAGTAATCCAAGGATTGCTTCTAACTCTGACTCCACAGCCCTGCTTTGAATTACAATGCATATTAATCACCAATAGTATTACATGATATTAGCTAAAGAGAAATCACTCTCCTTCAGCTTTAGAGAATGAAAATTAAAACCCTGGCAATTCTCAGAAATCTAACAATCAGTAATATCTAAACTAAAATAAGAGAACAATAATCAACATTTAATGAAAATAAAATTTTCTAGATTATTATCAAGTATGAATTAGGTTGAATCAATGTGATTATAAAATGTGCATTGGCTAACATCACTTACTGAAAGAAGTTAAGGAATAAAAAAATAATAAGCTGTGGTAAGAGAATGTACAATAGGATGTTTATGAGATATCTAAAATCAACAGATAGTTACAACTACTACCAATCACAGTTTTGGTATTTCCATTTTCATGTTGAGATCAGATATGGAGATATACACATGAATGAAGGAACAATTCATCCATTTTGTCTTCATATCACCTTGAAAATGGCTTTCCATAACAAAGCAAAACCACTGATGATAATAATCATTATAATTTTTTTTTGTTAATTTTAGAAATCCAACTATTACTTATTCTCTTACTTTTTAATTGCTTAAGTTTTCTGCACATTTCCTGATTGATTCAGCAAAAAGTTTGAAGGATGTTATTGAAATAAAAATTTATTAAGGTTTTTCTTCATTAAAAACAAATGTTTTGAGAAAAATAAAATTCATTTTTTGCTGAAATAAATTTTCTTATGGAGGAAACTTAAGTCTATTCTAATGAAAATTATACTAAATGAAGAGTCAGTCTCATTTGCTTCAAAGATTGGTTCAAACAATAATCAGTAAATCAAGGATTCAGTTTTATTATATTATAATACAGTGAAACTTGGATAATACGAAATTGTTTAATTCGAAATTATGGATAATTTGAATTTTTTGCTCAGTCCCTAGAATTCTGTATTAAAATAATGTTAAAAAATCATGAAAAATTCAAATTTTATTTTGGATAATTTGAATTTTTCGTACGATTGTCCTTAAAATATTACGGTAAAAATTGTTCCCGAGACTTTTCTCAGCTAAGATACATTATTTATTTTAACGGTCTTTCTAAGGAAAACAAAAGCGAGGGTTGGAATGTCACTAGGTGGGGATTTCTGAGGATTTTTCTGTCACCCGCTGTTGTTAACCTCCCCCCTCCCACAACCCTTCGGTCTAGAGTCACATGCACTTCCTTTGAAAGATTTAATGCGGTTATATACATTTTTAGGATTTTGTGCTGGTGCTTTAAGTACTGTTTATATGCTCTTACTATGCCATTGTCAAAAGCTAAAGCTCCTTATAAGTCATAAATATTAGCCGAAAAGGTAGCAGTGATTACAGAAAGTGGAAAAAGGCCTTAAAAAGAAATCTGAAAGAAAAAATTAAAAATATCTGCCCTTTTTTTTTGAAAGTGATGAATAATTAAGCTATTAAAAAATGTTTGATTTATTGAAAAAAAATGTAGCAGTATCCTTTATGCAGATAAAGTTTATGTGCATCTTTAATCGTGGAGTTATTTTTTATTTATCTCTTCTGTTTGAGAGAATATATGTAATTCGAATTTTTGGATATTTTGAACTTTTTCTCTGGTCCCTTCAACTTCGAATTATCCAAGTTTGACTGTAGTACATAGAAAATTAACTAAAAGTTTACCTTCCAATTGTTCTTTATAAGATCTCAAAGGCAGTGAAGGATCATGAATAGCAAACACTTTTACTACCACCATACCTTCCCTAAAAGACATCAGAAAATAGGTAAAATTAAACTAAATAAAAACTACAAAAAGTACTTTTTTAAAACATTCAAAATCATTCTATTGAAAAGTTTTAGTAAAGAGCTGATCGTTATCTTCAATAATTTTTTATTCTAATGAATAGTCATGTCAATTCATAAGATGCAAATCAAGCAATTATTGAACATTTAACTATTGAACAAAATTCACTGCACAAATAGTATAGTTTAGTAGTATACCTGAAATTGCATGTATTTATTTAGATGTGTAAATTAATATAAAATAAAATATAATAATGTAAATTAATATAATAAAAGTTCCAATTTTAGCTTAAAAAAAGAATTTACTTGGCTTATGACAGGTAATTAATAACTGATGGATTCACCTTTGATAGCAATGCAATACATTATACTATCATCCAACAAGTTACACTGAAAGTCATCCATTTAGTTATGCACATTGTCTATTGTTTGCAGACCCTATGGTTCAAAACTAAATTAATGGCTTTGCTTAACTATTTTTAAAAAATAGGGAAGCCTTTTGAGTCAAGCTGATACCCTACGATGGTCATTTCGAGCTTACTGGGCTCTCCTCAGCAAGTGAAAACCCAAAAGAAGGGTAGAACAATGTCTGAGGTGGAAATAGTGACCCTCAAAACTAAAAAAAAGAACAAAATATGGAATACAAAGCATTGGGCAGTCTTACAGCTACCTCAAAAGATATTTGACCACAAGAACATAAATGATAATATATAAGCAAACGAATGTGTATTACTAACAGTCAGTCATTTTCTTTCTGAAGTGTAAAAAAATATATTTACTGTATGCTACAATATATTTATTCAAAGGATAACTTTTATGGCATAATAACAACAGAGCTATGATGCATATTAGAAAAACAAGCTAAAAGAACAGATTTGCACAACACTGCAAAAAAATAATCCCAAAACTTCACAAAGGTGGGGAGAAAAAACAAACAAACAAACAAACAAAAAACCAATCATATCTTATGTGGGATTTGTTTTCATGTCCATGAACAGTATCAAGTAACCTTCAGACTGAACCATCTGATTGTAGTTGTACAAGCTGCTTATACTATGTTTATATTTCAAAAGCTTACTTTTATAAAAGTAACTTACTTAAATTTGGCTCTTGCTACCTTCAGAAATCTGGTGCTTCCCAAGCTACATTAAGAAAAAAAAAAGTTAAAATAAATTTAACAATACATGAAAATATCTTAGAGACACATCTTCTACAAGTTAATATAAATCTTTTATACAATGTTGAAGCACACATCACAGGAATGGAGCATTAGAAAAAAAAAATGTTTCATTAATAGTGGTTGACAAACCTGTTATAACATTTACATCAGCTATTATCTTGATATATACATTCATCTTTGTTACTCATTTAATAAAATGATTAAATGAGCATCTGTTAGATAACAGTTGTAACACTATTAATGCTGTGGCACCAGGAAATATAATCTATGTAATCGTTAGCCATCCTGTCATCCATTCTACTTTTTGATCTTAGTCATTACACAGGGTGTATCAGTTGGACCAGATTATATATTTTCACAAGGCAGGAATGCTTCACCTCTGGACAATGCACCTGATGCTAGTATGAGCACTTCGTTAGTGACCATATGATAATTTTACAATGGAAGGCAGAGAAAGTGGTGCTTTCTGGTTGATGTTAAAGCGTGTGTCTATCATACAGTTTATTTATGAGTCAAAGGGCAGCATCTCTGCAGCAAGACCTTTATTGCATGAAAAAATACATTTTGTCTCTAGAAATGTGAAACAATGACTGCAATCAAGAAGAAATTTGAAGAAAATGGTTCAGTTTCAACAAACATGCTGCAAAGCATCTAACACTGCAATTACTATCGAAGAGAACCAACACATCAATGCCGAAATTGACCAGGCCATTTGATTGTTGCTACTGTATTCAAAATCGAATGGGTCAAACTGATACACCCTACATTTTAATGTATTTATATGTTTATTAATTTCAGTATTAAAATATTTTTAAAGCATTGTAAAGTATATAATCATTATGAACAAAAATACTCGAACTACAAATTCTTCATCACTATATTTCGCAGGAAAAATCCTTATCCTGCTTCTTCAGGCATAGATACAGAAAACATAGAATATTACAACAAACAGAAAACATAGAATATTATAACAAACGGAAAAACAGGCAAAGTTGTAAACAACGTAAGTATGGTAAAGATTACAATGTTTACAATTAAAGATGGTCATAGATGATAATTAATAACTATTTCATGTACCTATAATTGTTAATGGATTACAATAGACAACAATATTGAAAGATTTCATGATTTCAGATTCGCTGGAAAACCATCAATCAGCAGTATTACAACAGTTTTACAAGACATAAAGACTATGTGTATAATATAAGCCAAAGATTTTTTACAATTGAAGAATTGAACATATTAAGTAAGGGTATAAATTATCAAATATCAGACAAAGGATGTTTATGAACATGTTTACTGACATCGAAAAATGTGGGAAAAATATAACCATTAAGTCCCAGATTACAAAATTTATGAATGATATACACAACCCTCGAAAATCCCACTTGCAAACTTGCAATTTGCGAGTAGAAATTAGGCGCTTGCAAGTGGAAAAAAATCATCTCGCAAATCGTTTTTTTCCTAAATTCAAAACCTTGGCTGCTGTGCCAATTCAAATTTACCGCCTATTCAAATTCACCTGGATGTGAACTCCCGCGAGGGGTATTTCATGATCGAAGTTTCCTCTACCCTTCACCAATCACCATTCGTCAATTTATAGGTGAGTGATGTGCAAGGACGTATATATAATGAAAGGTCGCGAAGCCAAATTTTATACACCTTGCAATCGGGCGGGTTCCGCTGCTAGTATAGGTATATCGTGTATATATATATATATCTATATATGAAAATTCCCCCCCCCCCCCGTTAATTAGCTAGCGAGTGTAAATTTCCATTTGCGAGTTGGTTTAGACACGAATTTTCGAGGGTTGATATACATAGCAATCTATCATTCTAGAATATATATAAAAGGCAAATTAGCATATTGAAGAACTTACAGAAAAACAAAAACATTAAATTCTTGAAGGCGGATAAGGGGAATAAATTAGTAGTAATGAACTATCAGGATTATGTGAATAAAGCTGAAAATCTGTTACAAAGCTAAAAATTTCAAAAAATTCATGATAATCCTAGTAAGAAGCTTTACACTATGGTGAAAAAGCAAATACAAAAAAGAAAAAAATGATAAAGTTATTTCTTACAAAACATATGAAGAAATAACTAGTAATATGGCCAATGAACCATCATTTGAACCCTGCCCGAGGCTACACAAAGACGGAGTTCCAATGAGACCAGTTATAAATCATTCGGATCACCTCATCAGAATTTAGCTAAATTTTTAAATACCTTCTTAAATAAATTACCAAAATTTAATAAGAACCCCATATTACAAAACACTAATCAAGTTATTAGAGTAAGTTGAAGATTTTCAATTCTAATAATAAAGGTAAGTTCAGGTTATTTTCAGTAGATGTTGTTAATATGTACATATCTATCTCGGTTAACACAACTTTGAAAATAATTGAGGACATACGTAACAAAAACCAAGCAATTATGGAAGAAAGTAGAATAACTGGCACATAAGTAAAAGAATCACTGAAATTAATATGTTTCAACTGTTTTCTTCAGTTTAATCAAACATGGTACAAACAAACAAAAAGTTTCCCTATGATAAGTCCTAACTCGGGGACACTTTCTAACATATTTTTCAATGATTTTGAAGTAAAAACATCCTTTCGTGGAAGAAAATTAATTTTGATTATATGAGATATGCAGATGACATTTTGATAATTTGGAAAGGTTCAGCCAGACAGTTCCACATCTTTTTTGATTTTTTAAATAAAATGATGATAATATTCATTTCAAGATGGAAGAAGAAATAAACTGCAGCATTAATTTTGCGGATTTAAGGTTGATCAATAATGATAAAATTAATGACTATTAATATTAGAGAAAACATTATCAGAGTAATATTGCTACCGTGCTTTGTAACGGCTCGGTAGCGGGGGTAACAGAATGCGACTGGAGCCAAGGTAATTTAAAAACCAAAGAGACTTTATTAAATAAGAACGGTCGTCTTTTACAAGTATTACGAAAATCGAAAGGATTCTATGGTATGGCTGTCTTCTTCGCAGTCCTCTACCGGCAAGCGATCGTCTCAGGGTTCTTCCGGGGACGGGCGCTGCAACCACGGCTACGGTTAACCTCTCCGATGCCTTCCTATCGATTGGCGGACGTCTCAGGGATCTTCCGGGGACGGGTGCTCGGACCTCAGGGTCGGATCTCTCTCACGATGCCTTCCTAACGCTACGACTAGCGGTCTTCTCGGGTTCCTTACCGGGAATGGGCGCTGCCGTCTCGGCGTCGTTTTACCACCGTCTTCGCACTAGCGAATGCACTTGACTAGGCTTAATCAAACCTCACTCTGGGCGGCTGCCCAAAGAACCTCTTCTACGGCTGCACTCTGTCGGCTGGCCGGACTCTCTCTATCTTCTTACGGGTAGACACCTTCTATCTGGGCTCCAGCCCAAGACCTGCTCTCGAACGCTCCGCTCTTAACTGGAGACCTTTGCGGCTCCTGCCGCTGAAACGAAGTGCTGTATTCTCTTCCCAAAAGAGACCTGGATGGGCGGTTGCCCCACGATGAGTGACTGCACTCTCCTCCAAGTGGAGATCTGGATGGGCTGCTGCCCCAAGCTGAAGTGATGCGTTCTCTTCCCAAAAGAGACCTGGATGGGCGGTTGCCCCACGATGAGTGACTGCACTCTCCTCCAACTGGAGACACTCCTTGCTGGGCGGTTGCCCTCGACGAACTGATGTTCAGGCGTTCTGCGCCTGGTTTTATAGGCGCAGAGCGCTGCACACGATGCTGAGGACAGGTCGACTCGGCCGAGGTATGCAGGGAAGGTCGAGTCGACTGCTCTAAAGGGGGAGCGGACAAAACGCCTGGTAACAATATTATGTTAAATTATAAATCAATGCACAATTTCACTACAAAAAAAAGCAATACTCTGGAATAATTTATCAAGGATTACTAATAATACATTGGATGAAGGTAAATGGTTTACTAAAATTTACTAAGCTTTCAAAAAAATTTTGCAGTACCCGAGAAAACTAATTAGCATACTGTGGAAATCTTTTTTTCTAAACAAGAAAAGTGATAGACCCAAAATGGACAAAGAATTTACGAATGTGATTCGTACACCTTAAAATATCAAAATTTCTATAGAAATAAGCAACATCTGCAAATCTAATAATATTTCCATTATAAGAGTGGCTAACAAAAATTTAGGATCCTTAATATAAGATTCTAACAAGTAATATAATGCAAACAATGGCTGTAGTTTACAAATCAAAGTATCATACTTGCAGTGGTATATATTTTGGAAATACGGTAGAACTTTAGCTGAACGTATTCATGAACACATTAACACTTTTCGGAATCGACACCCTGAAGTTTCAGACTGGGCATATCATTGTATAACTTTGGGACACAATCCAGACCCATTAGTTAGTGTATTATACAAAAATATATATGACAAGAACACGAGGTTTATGATTGAAGCCTGTGTCATTAATAGCTTTAATTGCTTCAAAAAACAAAAAGGTATTGAAATTAGCCCATTTTTATAAGAAACATTTAAAAAAAAAATGTAAAAATCATGAAATCTTTCAATAATTGCTGTCTATAGTAATCCATTAGCTCAGTTTTGTTAGAAAAATTTAAAGAAAATTGTAAAAATCATAAAATCTTTCAATATTGTTGTCTATTGTAATCCATTAACAATTATAGGTACATGAAATAGTTATTAATTATCATCTATGACCATCTTTAATTGTAAACATTGTAATATTTACCATACTTATGTTGTTTACAACTTTGCCTGTTTTTCTGTTTATTATAATATTCTATGTTTTCTGTATCTAAGTCTGAAGAAGCAGGATAAGATAATTTCCTGCGAAATATAGTGATGATGAAAAGTTTGTAGTTCGAGTATTTTTGTTCAATATGATTATATATTTCATATATTTATTGAAGTATTGTAAAGTATAGAAAATATAAAGCTACACAATCCTTTAGTCAATTTTTGTTAATTGTTTTCAAAGTAATTAAAATGCACATTATAAAAAATATTAAAAGAAAGAAAAACAAATTTTAGGAACAATGTTTCAATAAACAGCAATGCAATCAATGCAATACTTGCTCCAATCATATGTAGTTTCTAATAATTTTGGATGTTGAAATCATTGCAATTATTCAATAAACAAAATTTCGGTCTCTAAATACAGAGGTGCCCACCGCCCCTAGACCTTATGGCTCACCCCCCCTCAAAGATCTGACGGAGGGGGTGAGGGGGGCTTGGCCCACATTTGCATTAGGTCTCAAAATTTATTTGGATTATCCAAATCAACAGCCATAAAAAAAAAAAAAAAAAAAAAACACTTTTACACTCTTTTTTCTTATTTTTTTTGAACCCCCCCCCCAAAAAAAA
>JAFIDM010000002.1:77966615-77987592 GCA_023159025.1 Thereuonema tuberculata | reverse complement strand
ACAAATGATAGATAAGGGTTTATTTTGAAATGAAAGTAAACTCATCCACTGGAGAGAACAGAGAATTGGAATTTGTGTTTTTTTCATCAAAATCAACTTTAAATTAATAAATGTAAAAACATAAAATAATAAAACTGGTGTTTCACGTGTACTGAATATCATTAGGAACATTACTAGAGCCGTATTCCTGATTATTTTAAAAAAAAATTTATACAGACATTAAAAATTATACAAATACTACGACTGTTTCGCAGGCAAGAGCCAGCCTTTTCAAGTTTTACCTGCCTTTTCTCGCCTGCCTTTTCAAGTTTTACTTGAAAAGGCTGGCTCTCGCCTGCGAAAAGGTCGTAGTATTTGTATAATTTTTAATGTGTGTGTAAATTTTTTTTAAATAATTAGGTGTACGGCTCTAGTAATGTTCCTAATGTAAAAACTTAATTATACTTTTTTTTTAATTTATTTTTATTTTCTAATTTAAATGAAATATTTTAAAGGAATGGTGCAACTCAAGAACATTCCAAATGCCATTTAAGTTTTTCTGGGTGAATGACTACCTAGATAGACTTTAACCTTTTCCTGAATCTCTAATAAACATTCGGTTTTATTAAATTTATTTATTTTTCCCATATTCAAATCTTATAACATTTGCAACTCTCCTTTAAGGAAATAAAAACAACTGAGTTAATTCTTTGAGTTAATTGTTTCCCTCTAATTTCAGAATCCATTATTATGACATACACAGTGATCCTATGGGATGGCTTCACAGTAAGAAGACCAATCTGTTAGACTACAAGGCGGAATTAACAGATGTTGCAGAACATTCTGTGTTGGTTTTTGATTCGTTAACCACATTATTACTTCATGATTCTTATTTTCAAATTTACAGGATGCTTCATCATCTAAAGAGAACAGGTACTAAATATTTCAATAGAATATTATTTTTAAAGTGATTAAAACACAAGTGATTATGCTTTATTTTGCATTCCACTAATGTCTGCTGAGGTAGATTTAATCTTGCTTTTGTTAAAGCAGGATAAAATATAGGGTTAAGCAGTTATAATAAGATAATAATGGGTCAGTATCTAATTCAGAAGACATCAAAGAAGGTAAGAATATTTATCAGCCTAGTTATTGAATTAGAATGTGACATTTAGATACGAGACTCTCAAGTAGAAATATTTGCCATTGTTAACAGTACTTGATTTAAATCTTAAAAAGAATAAATTTGATTTCAAGTGTATCAGTCGATTTCACTGAATCATTTATGAAGTGATGACATTTTGAAAGTATTTTTTTGTTCTTCTTTGTCCCCGTTCTTTATAATATAGATTATGACAACTATTAAACATGGTTGAGGGTGTGAGGTGACATATTCAATAAAAAAAAAAAAAACTGCCTATGGAGCTCAGTGTAATGGCTTAAATATATTAAATACAATTTTTCTAAGAGAATTAAATGAAATTCTCGATTAACAAATAGGAATTTTAAGACTAGTTGGAAAGATGAAGACTTGAACTATTATAAATGGGCTTCTGTTCATTTTTACATTACAAAAAAATGAAGTAGAATTATTAATTAAAACTGAAATGAAAAGTAAAGCTTGTAGTTTACAAGCAGTTAGTCCTATTCTGACGGCAACATTAGAACAATGAATATTGTTGACTGGCACTGCATCTTGAAGGAAAACTTCTTTGCTGACATTTAATTTCTAGGTGTCAGAAACGTCCTTCAGAGCTTGAGATCTTCTTCTTAACTGGCTTCCTTTTTCTCATTTATATACATCTCTCGATCTTCTGAGTAAGTTCTTTGGATAAAGAAGATCCTGAGGGTTTCTGGATAGTATCACACAATCCTGTCGATTCATGTTGCATTATGGGTGGCCTATAAAAGCTTCTGGGTAGAGGTATTGGGGTAGCTGTCTTAAAATTAAGGTATAATGCAATAAGATGAATGTCAGGTAAGAAAAAAATACAGACCACACCAAGATCTAGGCAATGCACACAAACTTTTATAACATTCCATTCAACCAAACGTAATAAAATACAAAACACAACATTGAAAAATTTGGCAAAAAAGGTTACGTTCCTTTGCTCTTTCTTTCTCTAGAGATTACAAATTTCCTCTTATTATTAAGAGGAAAAAAATTTAAAGAAAAAATAGAATAATTGTTAAATGAATGTGAAAATTCAAATTATTCAGCTGAAGTCTCTCTCTCTCTAGCAAAACAACTCTTATAATTAGAAACAATACAGGATTAATAGAATAATAATAAATCTTCTGACATAACACATATATTGTCTTTCTTTTCCTTTCTAAGAAAGTTTCACTAACAAATAAAAGCAACACAATTAAGAGGAAAGTTTTTTTTTTTTCAGTTTCTTTGTCCTTTTAGGAATGTTTTTCTTTCACTATAACTTTAATGTTTAACTATTTGTCGCAACATTCTTTCTCTTCTTTTCACAAAACAAAAGAAATTTCAATGTCAAAATAGCTATGATTTACAGCTAAAGATTAATATGGAGATAAGTTTTTTTTTTCTTTCTTTTCAGTTTCTCTCAAATTCTTTGTCTTTTAGGAAAGTGTTTTTTTTTTTTATTCTCGCAAAATTAAATCAATACCTTTTCTCTGACTTAGGATTAATGCTGGAGAACAAATAAACTAAAAAAATTTATTAGCAAACCTTGCACGTACATTTAATAGGCCTATTGAAAATTTTTCACTTACATTTTTCACTCACTGTGCTGTGAGACACGCCGTGGGATCCCAGGTTTTTGCAGAACTCTAGCCGGTTTCCTTTGTATATCACAGACACACTGTTATCGCAGGAGAAACCACACTCCACTGAAGTGTCATAATGAGAAACTAACGAACACTTTTCTATAGAAACACAAAATGGCGATTGCTGGATTACCATTTGTCCTGGTCTTCTTTTCTTTCTTTCTTCTTCACAACATTCCGGTCATCTAACACAAATGCTCAAGCTGGTTTTACATTTCTCTGCACGGATGTTGCTTCACTGAGGCCATCCTTGCAGTATGTGGTACCAAAAGATGAAGTCTTCTCTAATGAAACTTCGTGCGCTAGGCATTCTTCCATGATAGATACTGGGGCAGCGATTCTTAGCTTCTAGCGTTGAACACTTCAGACGTGCACCTTTTTTCTTTTAAGCGCGCGACTCCCTAAAAGTCTCAGCTCTTCCATCTTCAATATCTTGTCGAAGAAACGCAAGTCATTTTTCTTGAGACAACTTGGAAGAAACACTGAGGTAATCCGAATGTCAGCTACAACAAATATATCCGTGTTGTACTACTCTCCATCAAAGTTACACAAATACTGTCTATTCACTTTCTAACTATATTTGTAAATATACAACAAAGAGAAAAGACATAATGCAAACATACATGTGACAGTAACAGACCACTCAGGTAAAAGGATACAAAATTACAAAAACGGCAACAAAGTAATGCAAGGGGGGAAAAAATAGCATGAGAAAGGAAGCAGAGAAAGAGGAAATAAAGAGAGAAAAAAATAATGAACCAAAAGAACAGACATTAAGAGAAAATAAAAATAATTTTGAAATCAAAGGGAAAACATAGGGAAAGAAAAAGAAAGAAACCGCAGCATCAACACCAAAATGTGGCTGAGGAAGGAAAACGTGTCACGTGGGAAAACAAAACTAAAAATGAACCAAAAAATTGTGACAGCTGTATTCATAAAATGACATGAATTGATAAGAATAGAAGAGAATTCTGGAATATTACCCAGAAACTCTCAGAAGCACCCCATGACATAGCAAGTTTCCATATGTCCTTAGAACGTATCAAGAAGTTCTAGAGAAGTATAACCTCCATCTGAGATATAGGAAACCAGTTCTTTTCTTTGTTTCTTTCATCGCACATGTTTCTGTGAACAATTTTTTAATGCTACTAAAGAGGATAAACTAAGCCAGAAGTAAGATATAAAGTTGAGAATAAGTCATTGAAAGGAAGAGAAATATTCACAGGAGAAAGAAACATCCAAGCCCTTGGGTATTTCGAAACCAGGTTTGGGCATATCTGTCGCATGGCCTTGACCACTCTGCTAATGGCAAGAAACCAGATAAGAAAACCTCAATCCCTGAAGATGTCCAGGTATATCCAGGGATGAAAAATAAGGAAGGAAGTTTTCCTTCAAGACATGGCACCAACAAGATTGATTGCACAATGACTTCAATGACTGATTGCACAATGACTTCAATGACTGCAGAAACACTAACATTTCAAAACATAAGACAAGCCATCGTGACACAATAGATACATTTGAATCATCATACTGGATAGACTGGTTATACGGTTTGTCATCTACTGGTTACTGACTGTCATCTACTGGTTACACGGTTTGGATTTTTCAGAAAGCAAATTATAAGTTAGGAGAAATTTTACCTGTTTTATGCCATATTGGCGCTACTTATTTGCAGCATTTGCAAATTATCAGTAGAATTAAGAGAAATTTCTTCACATAATTACAAGCTATCATTTCAGAAAGAAACCTACAATATATTTGCATTAAACTTAAGAAAAGTAAAGGGAAAATTACCATTATTAAAATGATAATTACTTCTGTTTTAAGCTGTAATTTACAAATAACAAAAGCAAATAGTATAATTCTGTTCTAAAAAAGACGCTGATTGTGTGATCAATATAAAGTAGTTTTTGATAGTTTAAACATTGCTTTAGTATTTGAGGGACTAAGTTAAAAGATTGTTAGAACCCAAAAGGACTTTGAGTTTGGTGCTGAACTCTTTAAGGTTTGTTATAAGATCAATCCTGCATTTTAGTAATTAATATATTATTCCAGTGATAATCAAGATCATTTACAGTCTTACACACTTCTGCTTTCTCTGTATTGCAAAGTTTAAAAACAGATAGAAATGGCAAAATCCTTTTCTACCTAAATTTACTAAAAAAATTAAAGGATGCATCTAGATACTATAACCGCAGTTGTGATTCCTACCACTCCAGTTCTGGTTGTCACGTGACTGGTGATGCTGTAGTCGTTCCTCAAACCTTGTGTCTGTAAGACAGCATGGTTACAAGACATTGTTAGGAGAACTGTTGTTAGAAATTGAATCATGCATCCTGAATTACAAAGAAGTAAAAATAAAATGACTGACTTTTAAACAAGTTAGCCAAGTTAAAAATTAGTTTCAATGACAGTGTGATTGCTTTATTAATGACAAAAAAGCAAAAATAAAATACGGTAACTATTACTTGGCTGTGTTGCATGATAGTAAAGAAAAAGGAAATTAATGGCAGTAATTTTTTTTTTTAGTTCGCCTCATGTATGTATATGAAACAAAGAAGTGAAATAAAATATTTTTTTAAAATTTAATTGTCAAGTAATAAGAAACCCTGTAATGTAAAATGCGTCCACTGTGTCATTTGCTTGGAATACTGTCGGCTGCTACAAATGGGTTAACCCAGCTCTGAGCCCGATTATAACCAGGCAACCATGTTTACTACAACTGCACATCTGATTAGAGTTTATAGATGCAGTTGCTGGTTGGCTGGAAAGACCAGTTGACTTTATCAACGGCATGGTTGCAAGAAGGGTAGTAAACACATCCACGGTTATCATTTATAGACGTATCCAATGATCAGTGAGCCACTGAAACTGAAAATATCTCATAAAGTGAAAAGACGCTCAATTTTATAACTTCATCCATAATAAATAACAACTCAACATAATAATATGGTTGGTTGGTTGGTTGGTGTTTAATGGCGCAAAAGCAGCTGCGGCTAAGCTGCGCCAAACATAATAATATAAGTAAACAAAAAATGTACTAAGCATCAATTAAGAGAAACATTGTTAAAATTATTTGCAATGAAAGAGATCAATTGTATCCATTCATGAGTTGATTTTTTCACATGGATATCCAGGAAGCCAACTGAACCTTTAGGATGTTTTCTCATACTAGAATAACCTTATTTCATTTACAAATACTGCTATTATTGCTATCAAGTTCATGCTATTCATGCTATTCAAGTTCAAAATTGATTATACATATAATCAATTGACTATACATGTAACCAATTGACTATACATGTAACCATAGGGTCAGTTGGTCTCTTAGCATCGGGGCCCGACCATCAAAGGGGCTGAGGTCTTAGCCGAAAAGAAAAATTATATGAATTAGCCTATCACTTCTAGGCTATTTTTTTTTATAGTTAAAATTATATGAATTAGCCTATCACTTCTAGGCTATTTTTTTTTATAGTTAAAATTATATGAATTAGCCTATCACTTCTAGGCTATTTTTTTTTATAGTTAAGTCTACATTTTATAGAAGCTACTTTTCTGCTTTAACCGTTTGCAGAGAGGTATCCTGCATTTCAATGTTTGGATAGACAGAATTTTTTTCTAAAATTCATTTCTAAACTTTTGGATAGAGCTAGAAAAAACAGGTGTTGGTGTTAAATTATTATCCCCGCGCTCAGAGTTGACCCTCCCAGAATGCAACGCAGCTTATAGATTGATCTGTCCTGGCTTTTCGTAGTTATTCAAATGGAAGAGAAAAATGGCGGTGGCCGGTTCACAGTCAACATTTCGACGAGGAAGAGTTATCAACAGTCAAGCTAGGGAAATTATTCTTAACGTTGCTCGTTGATTTCTAGAAGATGTATCGCCCAGCAACGATTTGAAAAGTAAAAAGGATGCGTTGAAGGTCACTGCAGAATATACTGGAGTGAGTTTGTCAACGGTGAAGAGAATTTTACAGTCGCCATTGCTACTTACGCCAGGGAGAAAAAGGCCTCGTTTGGCTCCAAAGATTTCGCCTGACGATTTCGATTGTTACGTCATTCGTCAAATTGTTGCTGATATGCATATCAAGAAGGAATTGCCGCCATTTTCTCTTCCATTTGAATAACTACGAAAAGCCAGGACAGATCAATCTAAAAGCTGCGTTGCATTCTGGGAGGGTCAACTCTGAGCGCGGGGATAATAATTTACTCTAAAAAACAATGATAATAACTCTGTATGGCATGTTTAAAAGGGAGAACTAAGAAATCGTGTGGGTTCGCGATATTTTTGGCAAAGAATCTATGATTTTGACCTTAACATAGGGGGGAAGGGGGGGGGGGCTGTTACTGCTTTTGGTACCTGGGCCCCGAATTTGATGTGGGGGGCCTGCATGTAACAAAATACAGAAAGAAATCTCAAGTTACTACAAAGGAAAACTTTCTGAAAGAAGTTGAAGATTAGCCTTTATTTAGTTGAACTAAAAATATTTAATAAATTTTTTATCCAGAACAAACAAATGAAAGACAGTATTTTTTTTTTTTCTTAAATACGAGGGGCGATCGAAAAGTAATTGAGTATTTTTTTTTATGAAATTTAATCATTTCTTACATATGAAAGGGTGTGTAATTAATACTTTTCTACTTAATTCCCATTGGGGTTGATGCACTTGTCCCAATGTGAAATTAATTTGTGTATGCCCAGAGTAATGAAGTTGTTCAGCTAGTGTGAAGCATTGACAAAGAGCTTTCTGCCCATTTCATACTTTTGAAGTGAGTACTAGCAAGGTGCCTTTTCATTGGCCAAACAGATAATAATCCAATGGTACTGGCGCCAAGTCAGGGGTGGAATTTGATGGTCATGGCTGCAGCAGCAACACGTCAGACATCATCCTTTCTAGACGTTTCTGGCAAATGGCAGCTCTGAGTCTATTCAGTGTTTCACAATAATCTGCAGCATTGACATTTTGAACTGTACGGATAAAATTGATAAGCAGAACGGATGTCCCTAATAACAGAAAACATTATCTTTCTGGCAGACTATATAGCTTTTTTGGTGTTTCCAAGCCTTACTGTCTTGCTTCTTTCAGGTAAGGAATGTTTTATCTCTTATAACGATATGGCCAAGGAAGCTGTTTTCTTCATGTTGGTAATGTAGCAAATGTTCAAGGCTGAACCCATGCTGTTCTCCATGTGCAATGAAATTAGCTGTCTTGGTACCCACCTGGCTGCCACCTTGTGGTATAGTAGGGCTTTGTGGATAATGTCAAAAACAGTTCCATATGATAAGTCCAAAGCCTGCAATTTGTCTTTATGTTTACCCCGTTCATCCTCTTTAATCATTCTGTTCACAGTGTCAGGTTGGAATCTGTTTGATGTGTGGTCTGTGTGTTTGATCTTCATTGATCTTGCTATGAAGTTTGCACACCAGTTGCACACATTCGTAAATGTCACGAAGTCATTTCTATAGGTTGAAGATATTTCATGATAAATTTCAGCTGGTTTCTTCCCTTCATCACAAGAAAGTGGATGATGCTTTTGATCTCAGTCTCATTGAACATTTTTACCACACCTGCTATTTTTGAACAACTCATAAGAAGTTTGCATCTTGTTTGGTTCAGATCTCTTCCAAACAGTTCTATTATTGATTGAGATTCTTTATTTTTTAGATTAATGCTATCATTTGCAGTTTTTGTACATCTGCGATTTACTTATTTAAATAAATTCAATTTTCAGAATAGAAATGGGTATGATGAGAGTTTCATTCTATTACTTTCTAATTTTCTAGATTATATAATTGATTTTGATGTCAAAAATTTTAAGAAATGAAAAAAATCAAAATCAATTAATCTCAGAAATTAAATTTTCAAATAACTATGTGATAAAAAGTTTGTTAATAAAAATAAACACAGATAAGTAAAACTAATTAAAAAATACTTAATATTTTTTAATACACCGACAAAAATCAATGTACAGTAAACTACTGATTATCCGCTTTGCAGATTATCCACAGACCTCTCCTGTTTCCATTTTTTTTTTCCATTCCTGTTTACGGAATTAAAAAAAATTAAATCTAGAATAAGGTAAACAATTAAAGAGGCTAACAAACTAAGTGAAGACAATTACAGACGAACAATATTTACAGAATGACCTTGTGGGCAGAGCTTAGGTTACACTAAATTACAGGAAAGCCTTCCCCTTCTACATGCACATCAGACAGCTGATGTGCCAAAAAAGTCACCAACTTGAATTTTTTTTTTATTATTTTGTAAATTTGTTTTACATTCTTTCATTCACGTATACTAGTTCGTAAGTTGAGTGTTATTTGAAATAAAACTTGACATCTGACACTTGAGGTATTATTTGCAGATTTACATAGAGAGAATAACGTCCCCCCCCCCCCCAAAAAAATAGCGCATGCGCACTAAAAGGTCATTCCTTAATTTGTTTACTTTTTTTTTTTTATACACATTGAGAAAGAATGCATGAGTCACAATCGGCAGGTGCAGCATCCACATTTAGCGACATCCAAGTAGAAGGGCGCAGCCAAGGTCATTGCCTCCATCCCCTCCTACACTCTTCATTTATAGCTGTCATCACTCACCCATCAGTTTGTGAGTCTCTCACTGTACACACGTTCCGTTGTTATTGAGTTGCAGTTTGCGAGTGCGAGTAAACTGTTGAGTGTGATCTTATTACAGTAGTTTTATGCTATAAGTTATTGAACAATGATGGACAAAAGAAAAAAAGTGATGTTATCAAGTCAGCAAAAACTAGAACTTATTAAAAAACTTGAAAATGGTGAGTTGAAAAAAAAAATATAAGCTTGCAGTATGGTATAGGAGAAATACCTTTCACAAGGAAAAAGAACTTGCATGAGCTGCAAGCTCTTACCTTCTTCGATAGGAAGCTTACCATTTCTTCAGAAGTCAAGTATTTGGGTGTTATACTTGACCAAAGAATGACTTGGAGACAACACTTGGAGCACTCGATTACGAAAGCAAAAAGAATCTTTTGGTCGTGTCGGGGAGCTATTGGTAAAACCTGGGGTATTAATCCAAAGGTTATGCACTGGATCTACACTATGATCATTAGACCCATTCTCACATACGCTGCGGTGGTATGGTGGCCAAGGGTCAAACTTAAAACAGCTCAATGCGAGCTCAATAAGCTACAAAGAATGGCGTGCATAGGTATCACAGGGGCAATGAGAACTGCACCCACGGCTGCAGTGGAATTGCTACTGGGATTCTTGCCACTACATTTACATATTGAGGCTGAAGCTACTTTGGGAGCTTTAAGGCTTAAGACTGCGGGTGAGTGGTGTTATACCCACTCAGCAAGCAGTCACACAAAGCTCTACACGCAGCATTCGAGTCAGGAGTCTGTCCTGCTAATGACAACTGACAAAATGCTTCCCTATTATTACTTTGAAAGACCATTCAGCATACATTTCCCAAGTAGAGCTGAGTGGGATTCTGGATCAATTCCTATAATCACAGATGAATCTGTTTGGTATACGGATGGATCCAAGTCTGCCAATGGATCCGGAGCAGGTGTGTATTACCTAACTGGCGGGTATGGTTTTTCTTATAACCTGGGTAATTTCACATCTGTATTTCAAGCAGAAATCTTTGCAATTCTTGCTTGTGCCGGCATCTGTTTGGACAGAAACATCAGGAATAAGAATATTTATATTTTTTCTGATAGCCAGGCAGCACTGAATGCTCTGAATCAGTGCCGCATTACTTCTAAGATCGTTTTCGATTGCCTCAAAACTCTGTCTTTACTGGCACAATTCAATAAAGTTCGTCTTTTTTGGGTGCCAGGACACAGTGGTCATGAAGGCAATGAGAAAGCCGATTCCTTCGCTAAGGAAGGCTCGGAGATGACCTTTATAGGTCCGGAACCTGTTATTGGCTTATCCAATAACATGATTAGGAAGATCTTTCTTAAGAAAATGAGAGCGCTACAGCTCAAGCTATGGCACAGGCTTAAGGGACAAAGACAAGCCAAGATGCTAATTCAAGGACCAAACAATAAACGTTCCTCCGAACTTTTAATGTTACGGAAAAAGGAACTTGGTATTGTTGTTGGTCTACTTACTGGGCATTGTCGTCTCAATAAGCATTTATGGCTTTTGAACATAAAAGACAACCCAGTCTGTAGGAGATGTGATTCAGAAGATGAGACTTCCTCACACATCTTATGTAACTGTGAATATTACACAGCGCTAAGACACAAAATCCTAGGATCTTTCTTCTTAGAACCAAAGGATTTGATTAAGGTCCCTATAAACAAACTACTGGCATTTGCCATAGCTACTGGTCTTTTTGGGGATTAAGGTTGGGGAAAGTACAATAGACCTTAGGTCGCGGTGCTAGGTATAAATTTACCACCCATCTTTTACATTACATTACATTACATTACATGGTATAGGAGAAACCATTGTGAGGGATATTTTTAGGCAGAAGAATAAAATAATGCAATTTGCATCCATATCGGACAACTCCTCATCAATGAAAACACGAAAAACTAAGAAAAGTAGCATGTTCAAAGAACTAGATGCGGCACTTGACAGTGGGTAAGTCAAGTAAGAAGTGAAGGAACTCCTATTTCAGGGCCTATTATTGCTGGAAAAAACAGTTTTTTGAAAGTTTAGAGGGCACATTTGATGCATCGTCAGGATGGTTAACACGGTTGAAGCAATGTCATAATCTTAGGAAAATTGGGCTTTACGGTGAGCAATTGAGTGGCACGAACAGACAACAGGTGACTTAAAAAATGAGTTTGAACAGTTTCTTCAGTCAGAAAATACTTTTTACGAACAATTATACAACGCTGATGAGTTGCGGCTGTTATGGAAATGTTTGCCGAAACGAACGTTGGCATTTGAAAGCGAGCGGCAAGTTCAGGACACATGTCCAGTAAAGAATGCCTAACAATAATGACGTGCAGCAATGCAATGGGATCTCATAAATTATAACTGGTAGTGATCGGAAAATAAAAAAAAAACGAGATGTTTTAAAGGTATGAGGACTGAAAACTTCCCAGTACACTACTATAACCAAAAAAAAAAAGCCTGGATGGACCACCAAATATTCAAAGAGTGGTTCTAAAAAAAATTATACCACAAGTTAGAGAACACTTCAAGTCTCAAAACATACAACAGAAACTGTACTGTTGATTGACAATGCCCCATCTCATCCTGGTGAAAGTGTTTTGAAATCGGAAGATGGTAACATTTTCATTAAGTTTTTAACCTCCCAACGTAACTGCTCTTATCCAGCCAATGGATCAGGGCGTAATTGCTTCTATGAAGAAAAAATATTACAACAAACTTATTGAAAAAAAAGGATTGAAGAGAGATATGATCTTAGCAGGTTCTGGAAAAATTACACAGTTCTGGACAGCATTTATGACATTAATACTGCTTGGGAATCAGTTAAGCAATCTACATTAGTCAAGTCGTGGAGGAAGATTTTACAAGAGTGTATGGAGGAAGAAGAAGCCATTTCTGGAATGGTATTAACACATTCAGGTCGCTACCCATAGATTCTACGGGTGACCATGTATTCCCCAAATTTACATTGCTCGGCAATTCTCCGAGCATGAGTTTCTCATTGTTTTGCTTCACTTTGGCAGGCGTTTTTTCGAGCAGCAACCACTCGAAATTGTTTGAATAGCATTGTAATTCAAAAATACACCAATAGGTGGGGTTTGTAGGTTTAAATTGAAATACTTACCTAAATTATTTCCAGATAATTATCAAACCGAATGCAATTCAAAGAATTAGTCAATATTTTGCCGTGAATAATCTAAGTTGGATAAAAAAAACAAAAGAACAACGAAACAATGAAAGACGTGAATACGCTCGATGCGATGCAGTATCGATTGTTAAAACAATGAACTCGTGTGAAGTGAGAGTTCGGTTGTTGGATGTGAATTGAGGAATGAAAAAATGGCGGTTGATGATAACGAACATATATTAATGTTATCTCGTTATAAGATGCAATGGAATATGAAAGCTGAATATTCCTTGATCCTGAAGTGAGCGGCAGTGAAACAAAATAGGTGCATGCTGGAATGCAGATAGGAAGTTCTTTCGAATTAAGAAGTATTAAGAAGTTACCTGATTCGAATGCTCATCTTCAACGGAGTTCGAAAGTCAGCGAATAGGAAGACAACGTCAAGGCATGACCCAGGGGAGCAATGGCTACGACCCGAATGTGTTAATGAAATGGTATTAATATTGTCAACGTATTAAAAAATATTAAGTATTTTTTAATTAGTTTTACTTATGTGTTTATTTTTATTATTTCAGAAATTAAATGTTAAACAGACTTCATATGTTAAAATTTTACATAAAATATCAGTTATAAATTTTATTTTTCCTAAACAGGTTCATTTAAATTGATGTGTTTGCTACATCAGGATTGCCATGATGAAGTAGTCCTCAACAGCATAGAACTATTATCATCAACTATTATTGAAATGCTTTTCAATAAGATCTACTGCGAATCTAAATCCATGTGTTCTATTATCCATAAGAAAACCAGTGGAAAAATTCTAAAAGAGGTAAAGAATTTTTTTGTGAAATTAATAAAACTAATTAGAGAAAATAATATGACAGAATGAGGTCAAAAATAAAGATATTTAAAAAGAAGCTCATGATTGTTTTTGAAATTCATTTAAATATTTTGAGATAAGAAACGTCAGCTTTATCTTCTGTGTCATCACTCATTTATTTAACAGATATTCCAAGTATTTAACTTATCTTTTTTATCAGTTCTACTATAGCAATGAGACAAATCAAAACAGAAGCCAATACATGTTATTACAAAGCAATATTTTTGCAAATGTTGTGTTGAAGTGATTGAAATTAATAGTACTACTTTGTTATATAATAGATATACTCTATAAGTTGTTTTTTAATATTAATATTGGGCATTTGTTTTTATTATTGTTATTTAATATATTCAGATCTTTAACAGATTTAATTAAAGAAACAAGTTCTTTTTTAAATAATAATGTTTTCAAATTGACTGTGTTGCTCCATTTAGTAAACATTTTTCAACTCTTTTGTTTCGAACCCATTTAGTAATATAACAAAGCAGAGGAAAAGGATTATTACCTATTTGCAGTAAGTCCTCTTATTATCACAATGAAAGTAAAAAGACTTATCATTTCCATACTGAATAGTAATAACGCTTTAGGAATGGTTTTACCAACCTAATGTGATGATCCAATATTTATGAGTACAGAAAGTCTCTCTGCAGAGAGCATTTTAGGTTCTATTGAAATGAAACAAACAGCTCATTAAATTACTGCTGAGGAAGTTTTTGAACGCACTATCTAAAAAGATACTTAAAATTTTTAAATTTAAAATTTTTTTGTTTTTTAAAAAAAAAAAATGCTTTAATTTTTAATAATCATTATTTCTATCATTTTCTAATATCAAATAATTTAGTATTTTCGAAAATATTGCCCAGTATTCTGCTTAATTTCAAACAATATTATGTTAGGATATATTTTTTAGACAATAGAATGTCCATATTGTTTAGGAAAAGTACGGATTTTAACCTAATATGCTTTTAGAATTCCCAATTTCTCTTTTAGATGTACTTGTAAAGTTAACTAGGAGCAATCAAAAACTTATCAAATTAGTCAAAATGAAGAAGAAAATGTTTGGATTAATTTATGTTGGTTTCTACTAAATAAGCAGTTGGTTGTACAAAACTGAAAATCTTTTTGTAATCATTAGTTCATGTGAATTTCACACTTAATAATCAACAGTGAGTTAAAATATCACAGCATGAAGAAGTAATGATTCCACTTGTCCTCATGTAAGGTCCTTTTGATGCTCTCTCCATATTTATCATCATCATCATCATTTTTTGCAACAATATCTTTATCAGTAACAAACTACATTCCGAGTGCAAGGAAATTGACTCAAACTGAAAAGTAATGGTGAACCTTAAACATTCGTAAATTTTTGATCTTTTGAAAACTACAAGTAACAAAATAACAAAGAATATGGAATTCATGTTCACATGACAACAAATTGTTGAGATTGGTTGGAAAGGGTATGAAGCTAATGTGCGTGGCGGTACGTAAACCATTCGGAAACACGTGAAATTGTTGTGTATGCGAGTCTTACGTATCTTTAATGAATGTGAATTATTCTATTGGGATCGTATCGTCATTATTACTCTACAAAGATGGATACAACAACCGAGGAAGTGGCTCAGAACTTGTCTTACTAGAGCAGAGTCACACTTAACAATATGTCGCGCAACTGTTTCATATGTCGCAGTCAGCCACATCACGAGTCTATCGGAGGTTCCAGGAGACTGGTGCCTTTCATCGTAGACCAGGTGCTGCTGGACATCGAGCTACAACTACAAGAGATGACCGATTTATTATTAGTACTGCACTACTCAGTCATAATGTGACTGGACAGTCAGAAGAATACTACAGGAAGGAAATTTGACTCCACATAGGCCTGCAACAGGACCACTTCTGACCACAGCTCATCGGCAAACACATCTTCAATTTGCTCTCAATCATGTTGATTGGACTGTAGCGCAATGCGGTTCAGTGTTATTTTCTGACGAAACTCGAATGTGCTTACATGGCAATGATAGACGACACTGTATCTATCGAAAGCCTGATGAACTTTATGCGCAATGCTACTTCCAGGAAACAGTCAGTTATGGAGGAAGCTCCTGCATGCTATGGGTAGGCATTTCACTTGCAGCCAAAGCTGACGTGGTGTTTATCGACCCTGGGTCCACAGGAGGCGGGTTGACAGCTCACCGGTATATAACCGAAGTGCTACAACAATATGTATTGCCGCACGCTAAATTTGTTGGAGAAAAGTTTTGCATTTTCATGCATGACAACATGAGGCCACACGCCACTGTTGCTGTTTGGGATTATCTGAATGCAGTTGGTATTAAGTGTATGAAGTGGCCTTCACATAGTCCTGATCTGAACCCGATCGAACATCTTTGAGATCTCCTTAAGAGAAGAGTTTTGCAATCGTGTTTTGCCCATGACCACACAGTGAGTGAAGTTGCCAAATTTATTGGTGTTTCGAGGCGGATTGTCCAACTTGTGTACATGTGTACAAGAAGTGGTGTAACACTCGTGGCCATGAAAAATGATGTCAGAACTGTGGTCGGAAAAATATCCTAAGCTAGAGGGACAGGAGACGTGTTTCACACCTTGTGAATGCAAATCTTTTCCAAATCCGACAGGAATTGCTGCAGTAAGTGAATGCAGGTTCATCCCAGCCTGTTTTCAAGAAAACATTGCGGTGGGAACTGAATGCAATGAACATTTGGAGTCACAAGAGGCCTTTGCTCACACAGGCACATAAAGTTGCAAGTCTCCAATGGGCCAGAAATCACCGAATGTGGGCAGTAGCTGACTGGAGGTGTGTTATGTGGTCTGATGAATCACTATTTTGACTTTTTTCAAATGATACAAGGTGTCGAGTGCACCGACGCCCAATGAAGCATTTCATCTGCAAAGTGTGGAGGATGTAGTTCAGGCCGGATGTGGGTCTGTGATATTTTGGGAGTGTTTTTCTTACTATGACTTGGGCCCACTCATTGAAGTGACCTTTAACATGAACAGCATGTTTATTTAAACATTCTCGATGATCAAGTGTTGCTCATCACTCGACATCTTCATGATGAGTACTCTGTTGACACTCCCATGTTTGAAGATGACAATAGCAGAGTTTACAGGGCTGCATGGATATGTGACTGGAGTGATGAACACACACCTTATTGCACATTGACTGGCCGGCTAAATCGCCTGATCTGAACCCTATTGAAAATCTGTGGGACTTTTTGGAACAGCGGATGAAACGCTGAAATCGGCATTCCAGCAATTTGGTGGAATTACGTGATCTTGTCCTCAGTGAGTGGTGTCAACTGGATGTGACATACCTGCAGAACCTGGTGGATTCCCTTCCTAACCGAATCCAGGCGGTTAACAAGGCCAGAGGTGGAGTTACATGGTATTAACGTGATTTCTCCAGGGGGTGACTAATTTTTGTCCAGTGAGATTAGCTCCACAGATTATGGTGACAAATGGAGCTCAAATGTTGTTGTGCGTAATAGCATCACATATTAACCGGGAGGCAAAAACTAGAACTATGGGGTGTAAACGGGAGGATGGTGAGGGGATGAGCAAACATTGTTGAAGGATAGTTCTACTGGGTTTTTGGAATAGATATATATTTTTTTAATGATCACATGATTTTTTTACGAACTTGGAAAGGTTTGAAATGATAGGGGTGTGTAGAGAATGGCAGAAAGAGGTAAGAAGTTAAGGATCTCGAGTTGCAAAATTCAATTATACTTTATTACATTACTTTGTGATTCTTATACCAACTGGGAAAGTTTTGAAGTGATCTCACAATTGCAATTTCTTTCTCATCCACATCATCCACGTACAAAGAATGGGGATATTGCTACTATTTAATATAAACAAAAAAACAAAAACAGATAAACACTCAAAGAGGGAAAATCTGCAAACTTTTTTTCAGTCTCTACTGTTTCAGCATCCTATCAATAAGCCATAGTCTAGAATAAAATTCAAGACTATAGAAAGAACTTGTACTCTCCAACAGGGAAATTCTCGTCCTATTAAGCAGACAGTGAGGGAATACACAACTGAAACAGAAACTTTAGACTTTAGGGAGGCCTTAACCTGTCTGGCCAGGACAAATTTGGTCAATTTGTACTGTGTTTGCTGACATGTTCGCACTGATGAAACTGAAAAAGCAGATCAGTTGAAAGGTTCTTCTTTGCTTCCTCAACCCTTTTTATGCTTTTCTTTTGATCTTGGGAAAAACGGTTCTATAGGCATTCGATTCCTCTCAGGGGAAGAGGCAGGCTAATTAAAAAAAAAAGCCTGTTCATGGCATAGAAATGTCGTCCTTAGGAAGCTTTCATCACTGCTTGGCATTTGCCAGAACAGTATTTGCAGGAAATGAGATGAAAACAAAACATTTGATATTTTTGAGAAAGTGAAAATAAATAAAACGCACTTACTTACAAACATACTGAAGAGAGAATTAAAAATGATGTCAATAAACTAACAGTTTCGGAATACTCCGCTTATTTCGAAACTGTCGGTTTATTGCCATCGTTTTTAATTCTTTCTTCAGTATATTTGTAAGTAAGTGCGTTTTATTTATTTTCATTTTCTCTTTATTTTAATACACAGGTTAAGCCTCCTTGTATTTTATGTTTTTGCCCTGCTTATCACTGATAGTATCAAGTTCATTCTGTCCTATTGTAAATCTTTTTAATGACTTGTGATCTTATTCATTGACTCTGTCATGGAATTACAATGGACCCTTGAGTGCTGAAATGGAATGATAATTTTATCCATCTATCTCATAGCTGATAACAAAAGAAATATCTAATGAATCAATGGAGAAAAAGAAGAAACAATTTAATAAAACTACTATTTTATCATTACTCACAAGTTTAAGCAATGGACTAAAAAGCTTGAGGATAACATCCTATTTGCTGCCTGTTATTTCATATTGGTCCGGTCCACAGTGAAGAAGTAGTTATTCTGATTTTTCAACCCCCTCCCTCCCTTTTTTCTTGAGTTTAAAACTTATTTCAATGTATTATTTCTTTTTTCATTATTCATTAACAAAAAGGAAAGATGGATTAATCATTTAACTTCCAGGTTATCCTGTTTTATTTAAATAATATTTAGTGTTTTTAAAATAAATATATCAATAATTTTCAGATCAACACTTTCAAAATTACCGAAGAATTTTCTTTGACTGATAATGAGAAGTTCTCATCTAATACGCAAAAGTCAAAGTCATCTTTACAGGTAATTAGGAATTTATCTCTTTGAGAACGAATAATAAAATGACATTTGAGGCCAAAAGCAATTTATATACCGGGTGATCAAGAAATAACAGGAGGTGTTCGGAGCCCTGTAGCGTGTTATGTACTGGACGAAATAGAACAAAATTTGGCCACCATATACATTAAAGTATGCGGTTTCGATTTGTCAAGAAATAAAAAATTAGTACCAAACAAAGCCGATAGGGGAAATTCTGGCGCTGCGGTTGAAAAATGCATCATGAAATTTGCATATGCAGATACTTTGTGACACGATATCGAGGATAAAAGGAGGGGTTGCAGGAATTCTAGTCATTCTGCAGGAAGTCGCCCGTCGATGGCATTGTCACTATGTGATCGTGCCTTATTAGTCAAGCTGTTTTATCAGAGGGATGAAAATGCCAATGCTGCTCTTTGTGAATACCGGCAGTTAAAATAGTTATGTACTGGACCGATGACCATAACTAACTTACAAAGAATGGTTGAAAAATTTGAAAGAACAGGAACTCTTGGTGTGCAACCAGGCCTAGGACGTAAACATATCAAGCAGGAACAAGTTGAAGAAGTTGCAACTGCCGTTCAGGATCAGGCAATAGCTAATCAGCAGGGTATCAGCAGTGCACGTTTAATATCCCGACAAACAGATATCCCCTTGTCGACGGTGCAGAAGATATTGCTTAAGATCCTGAAATTTTATCTGTATAAGATAACACCCATTCAAGAATTGCTCCCAGGGGATAGAAATACCCAATTAGAGTTTGCTTTGAGGTTTTTGGCTCGATTGGAAGTGGATGACGAGTGGCCGTCACGGATATTATGGAGCGATGAAGCTCACTTCCACGTGCACGGTGATATCAACACACACAACTGCCGTATTTGGGCTGATACAAATCCACACGTTGGTCAAGAGATCTCCTTTCATTTGCCAAAAGTCACAGTTTGGTGTGGGTTCACTGCTTCTTTTATCATCGGCCCATACTTTTATGAAGAAGTTGGTAGAAATGGACTAGTGACTTGGTTCTGTCAATTCCGACAGGTATGCCGATATGCTCGAGAACTTTGTGATACCTCAACTGCAGCAAAGAAATTGTATCGATTCTACCATTTTCATGCAAGATGGTGTGCCACCGCATATCGGACGCCGGGTGAAGGATGTTCTGCGTCAACATTTCACAGATGCTAGAGTAATTAGTCGCGCATTTCCCATGAATTGGCCTCCGAGGTCCCTGATCTGAATCATTGCGATTTCTGGTTGTGGGGCTACCTGAAAAGTATTGTGTATCAAGGACATGTTCCTGACATTCCTATATTAAAAGATCAAATAATGTTACAAGTCAGACGAATAAATGCCGATATGCTGCGAGCCACCGTCGAAAACCTCGTGTACCGCATGCAATTAGTGGAACATAAGGCTGGTGGTCACCTTGAGCCAAATTTGTAGGTTGCTATAATAAACGTTTTTCATTGGTATTTGGTTTTCCATTGGCAGTTATGTATTTTTTTTTCACACATTATGTCCTTGCAACGCCAGAATTTCCCCTATCGGTGTTGTTTGGTAGTAATTTTTTTTTTTTTGACAAATCGAAACCGCATACTTTAATGTGTATGGTGGCCAAATTTTGTTATATTTCGTCCAGCACATAACACGCTACAGGGCTCCAAACACCTCCTGTTATTTCTTGATCACCCGGTATATATTTATCTATATATTTTAAAATTTTACAATCACAATATTATATAAATCAAAATACTTTTTTACATTACAGTAAATGTGTATGGAAGAAAAAGAAAATAGCATTTATTGTTTGCTAACAATTTTAATGAAACAATAAAAGGGTTTTTGAGGAATTGTAATCAGGAGTTTAAAAAAAACTACAGCGAGCCAGCAAAAAAACCGACTTAATGTTCATATTGTCATTTGCTGCCAGTTATTTCAGAAATTAAATTATTTTTTTGAATGACAATGTACATATCATTTGAATGCTTATAAAGTACACTTTCCGAAGGTATCACAAGGAATCAGTATACAACAAAATTATCTTGTAAGATAGGACCTAGAACAGAAAACAGGGAAACATGTTGAAAATGGAGCAATGAAATGGAAGAGGTTTGCTTGAAAAGCAAAGCAAAAATACTGTATAAAGAAACAAAATTTATTCTAATCAGTATTTGGTGTTGCCACCCCTAGCTCTTATAATGGCTTCCATACTGTTTGACATCGACTGCATTAACTTCTGCACTTTTTGCTGCAGAATGGCTTCCCTTTCCTCTACCATGACTCCTGGAGTTGAGGAAAGGAACAGGATGGTT
>JAFIDM010000002.1:77942447-77966605 GCA_023159025.1 Thereuonema tuberculata | reverse complement strand
CCTTTTCTTCAGCTCATCACCATTGATGAGATTTAAGTCCAGGTTTCATGGAGACCAGTCCATGGTTGGCATGCAGATCTCATTCAGATACTGTCAGATTCATCTTGCAATGTTGTGCATTAGCATGAAGTCTTGACTGACAAACTTTGCATTCGGGATCACACAGTCACCTAAGATGTCCCTAATGTAGTCATCTGCATCAAACCACCTTTGCAGCCACCATCAGCTATGATAATGAGGGCTGCTTCACCTTGAAGAAATCCCAGCCCACAGCCCAGTAGCACAAATTATCAGAAGCACTTTTAATTCAATAGTTAATTGTTGCATTCTTGTAGTTGATATGACTTTTCCATTTCAATAGCAGAAATGGATATTTGAAAACTTGTCACATGGTTCTTTTTCCATTTTCCATAACTTAAATTCACACTGGCATATGTTCTGGAATGGATGAGTTGAAGACAATTACTTTTTGTGATTTGATATGTAGTACCTCCTACATATTCGAAGTTGCAACCATATTTTCGGGTTGTCTTATCCCTTACACTGTGAATGGCTTTTTCATCTGTTTGTCCTTCCTGCATCCTATCTCCATTTGCATGCTGCGAGTGTGCACTTCTCACTTCAGCGCAAGTGCGCTCTTTTGACTACTGAGGCTCCCTACACGTCACTTTTGTTCTCGCCTCAATTCAATAAATTTTCATTTTCAATCAACATGATGTTCTTACTTAAATGCTCATGCATTTATAAAATATTCGACATTATAGTAAAACCTCTCTAATCCGGCCTGGTCCTGAGTAATTTTTTTTTTAATAACTAAATTCGTTCCCTATTTTGAGTCAACTCGGCTGGCGTGTTTATTTTTACCACCTAATGTAACTTCTATTTGCCAACCTATAGACCAGGGAGTCCTGCAAACACTCAAACGTAAATATTGCCGCAAAATGCTCACAGTGTTAATTGCTGGTATTGATGGATGGCATTAACGTTTTTAATAAACATTAAAAATTATGAAAATGGGGTTAAATTAATTAAACCTGGTGTTATGTCTTCACAAAAATTGAGCTATTGAATTATTTTAAGAACACTCTCGGTAGTCTGGCTTTTCTGAAATCCGGCCTACTGGGCACCACATTAGATCGGATTGGAGAGGTTTTACTGTATTTTTATAGATAGTGAAATTATTTTCCTTTTAAAAATGCTTTAAATATAATTTTTTTTTTCTTTTTTATTTCAACCACAAAATTCAAAGTACATTGACTTCAATTTTTTTTATTTCAAAATTGATTTCAATTTCTACAAAATTTTACTTTTTTTTTTAACATTTTGACATAAAAAGGCTCTTTATCTCGGCTACATTTTGCCCTTGATTTCTTTTTAATATATAAGAATAATTTTTGTTGTATGTATGTCTCCTTAAGTAGTCCTTGGACAACAAATGTTCTCTTAACTATCTGTTAAATAATAATGTGACCAAATTTTAGTTAAATTGCCTGACCTATTTTTAATTAACCGTTTCTAGTTTATTTTCAGAAGATTCAGTAAAATATCAGAGGATGGTTTGTCTTATCTTTTGTTGGTTATTAATTAAGGAACAGCTGTTATTTCTTAATCCCAAGGTGTATTTTAGCAGAGGCTATGTTTAGTAATTTTACCTATTAGAAATGTAAGTGTTGAATAGTAAGAAACAGTTCTTTTAGTTAAACTCTTATTTATCCTTTGATTCATCTTACTTATTTTAGAGATTTCACATCGAAAAAAAACAATCACAACTCAGTGAAACATGTTCCTTTTTCAAAATTATTGTTTGGTTGCATGAGAAGTTCAGGCCAAACCAAATGATTTTAATTTCTGTACTTTAATTAATAATTTTTATAAACTTATTTAAAACTTACAGTTGCTTAAAATAGAATGAAATATTTTGACTAGTGTTATAATATCTGTTTTTCTTTCTAGAACAATCCAACCGAGGGCTTAACTTTCAAATTAAGTTTAGAGGATAATGAGCAGCAAGCCAGAAGTCAGTTAATCCTTCCCTACACAAAGTAAGAAACCTCAGTAATAGTGAATATGAAATATTATATTCTAAGTAACATAATTTGAAATAATGCTGCAATACTAATGTTGAACATATCTACATTTAATCATTTATATTTCTTGAAAATGCATTTATTTGTTTCTCTGAATAGCAATACTATGTTGGATCTATCTACCACAAATAAAAACAGCAGCTTATTAAAGTGTGCCTGAACCATATTTTAAAAATGGGTTTATAAAGTTCATAGCTATACAAGATTAATAAATTTGGAGATATCCTTTTATTCATGTTTGCTCGTATTTTGAAAAATTATACTTTAACCTAATCAAGTAGACGAATTGAGATGGGGGTGAGGGACTAATGCTGCTGATCTGTAAAATTCTTAAGGTAGATCCCATATCACAGAAAAGTAAAGATTGATTTTCACAAGGAGGGCAATATATGTTATGCTCATTTTCACTAGGAAGATTGGTTAATGATGTACCCCACAGATTTTAGCCTCCGAAAATGAGGAAGAGTTAAATTTAGGCCATCTGAGCTAGAGGTGGACCTTGATGAGCTCAGTCAAGCATTTGATCACTTGACATACATGGAAAACTCGGTTGTCCTATGTTTGGCTAGATGACACCCACAGCAAATCAGCCTTAATTGATCTCTAGGGCCTGTCTTAAGAAGAAACAAAATGAATAACATCACCTGCTGGGAACAGAATTTGGAACATAGCTATACCATTTCCTTTCTAATGAAAGTGACTTACAGAGTGTCTACTTTACTTAGAAAGGAAAGGAAAAGGAGCTCGGTTTGGATAAGATTAAAGACAGGGTCATAAATTGATAGTAGTAGGGTTAGAAGGAGACAAAGCACAGTATTGGGAGAAAACTAATAAAATTAACTCAAAAGTGACACTAAATATAGGTCTATTTTATATTTTTCAGGGTTAAAGGACAAGGACATATCGTGTATGAGCCAGATGTAAATGATGATTTTGATGATGAAGACCCAGATGATGATCTTAATATTTAAAGTCATTATGAATGGCTGTGTGTGGCAATCCCTTCCGTCAACTGCTGCCTTTGCTGCTGTAACTCTTCAATTGTCTGAAGGGCTAACTCAATATTATTATGTTTTAATAAATCAAGAGTGGCAAATGTCTGAAAAAGAAAATAAATAAAAAAGATTAAGCTTAACTTACATTGATGAATTATGATCAAATGAAAATGAAACACACCTACTTGATAAAGCCAACCTCACTCAATCTTTTCACCTAATGTCTATAATCGTACCACTGGTGGACAAAATAAATGCTAAGCCATTACCATAGGATTTTCTCTTGGGTTGTACCTGATGATGGTAAATAGTCTGAAACTGTCAGATAATTCCTTTTACCTTTTGTTTAGATTGGTTTTGATCAACTAAGTGCATTTCATTTTCACTTTACAGATTTTGTAATGCTTTAATCTTTCTTAAACACGATTTAACTTTTTTAATTCTACACTTTAAATCTGATACAAAACGCTTACCCTAATGAATGCCAATGGATCACTAATCTCTGCACATTGTAGAGCTGATTGACAGTTGGGGTGAATTATATGATACACTTGGATTAAATTAACAGCATCATCCAAACTGAAATAAACAAAAATCCATTCTTAGAATGTTTGCTGTTGTCCATATTTCCAAATATGCAAACTGATTGTTCAAATTAAAAGAAAAACGTTTTTAAAAAGCTTTTGAACATATTTTAACAATAAGACAATTTTAAATCTTTTCTTTATTCAAATTATATAGAAATCCATTTATAATAGAAATGTAAGTTTTAGGCTTCTGATGTAAGTATCAGATGCCTTATATTCCCTGTTTCCATCCGTTTGTGGACAAGTATCATTAAAATATCATTAAATTCTTATTAGCTCAACAATCACAATAATCAAAACAATTGCGCCTTTTGCATTCACAACAATCACATTTGTAATAATAAGGAAATTAAAGCAATCATTGTGATTGGTTTACTAATAGCTATCACTACCTTGTTTTTACCTTTCACAAGATTGCAATCTCCAAAATTTAATTAAACCAATTCAAAAAATTAAAATTGGGTCCTGTTTTTTATCATTTGGTGACAATTTACGTATCCTTGTCAACTAAGTATATGAACATCTTCATTAAAAACAAATGTTCTTCTGCACTCTTAATGAAACTGGACTAGAATGACAATTTTTTCTAAGTTATTTTCTATTTCTTTTATTTGGTATTTCTATGCACTTGAGTCATTCCTCTTAGCTCGATCCATTTACAAAATGGAGCACTCTGCTTTTAGATATCTAATTACTCACAAGTGGATAATAAAAAGCTCATTGCAATTCAAATTTCCTGTATAATTAAAAGATTTCCACCCTTTCGATTGTTCTGCAAGGGATATGCATTTCAAGAATGATAATAAACAGAATTTTATTACAACTACAGTGTGACCGGAAGTTCCATACTCACTAATTGCTAGTCATATTTTAAGAAAATATTTACACATTAAATGTCCAATGCGTTTCTGTGTTCGCCATCATCCTGTACACACAAAGTTCATACTCTGCCAAGTCCTACTTGAAACTTTTTGGAATATGCCTGGTGTGATGGTTCGAAATGCGTCCTCAACTGCACTGCACAATTCTTCATTTGTACCATAACAACGTTCAGACACATAGGCCTTGATGATTCCCCACAATGAGTTGTCAGGTATTGTGAGGTCAGGACTTTATGGTGGCCATTTCAAAGGAGCTGGCGATGCTAGGGTACCGCGACCAATCCAGCGTCCTGGAAAATGTTAATGAAGAAACCCGCACACAGTAAGAACAAAGTGGGCAGGTGTCCCGTCTTGCTGTAGTCATACGCATTCCATGATACCTTAAAGATTTAAGCTGTGGGATTAACTATGTTTGTAACATGTGTAAATAAGTTTCACCATTAACATGACCATCAAAAAAATACGGTTCAAACAAATGAAGTGATGTCATCATATGATTCTGTGAGGTGGATTCCCAGTGAGGGTTCTCTTTTGCCCAAAAGACAACATTTCTGTTACATGAATTGCAATAAATCCTGCATTCTACAATTGAAATAACATTCAATACTAAATATTTACAATTATTACTACATAATAGGAAGTACAGGAACTTCCCAAACAGAAACATCATCATCTCTAAGCCAATAATAATATCCCCATCATTATATTGCTATCACTCATCTCATTTCATGGTGAAACCTTAAAAGAAATCTTCAAATAGCCACCTGGACTCATACGAAGATCTGATAAACTTATTGCTAACTACTATCGAAATAGTTTGCAAAATAATGTTATTTATTATACAGAAGCTCTGTTATAATGTGATCTTTCGGATCCAAGATTTCGAAGATCGCGATATAACCGAACTTTTATTACTTCGCGACGTCAAATGTCGTATATCGCCCACACGATTCCAAATCGATTTAAAATGGTCATTTCACGATTACCTACATCATTCAAGGCTATGTAAGAGAATTTTATATTTATAAATACATAAATCATTACCTTTTCAACACTTTGATGGTTTATATTAGCCAAAAGCGATTTGGCGCCCCATCTTGGCATCTTGTACAAACGACGAGTCATGTGGATCGAAACTAGGTATTCATACGCTTATTAGATAACATGGGCCTCTTTACTGGTTGTCATAGGCAGAAAAATAGATCTCGATATTCATTTTGTTTAAACAAAAAAGTCTGCGATTCTGGTATTTTTTTAAAAATATATTGTATTCGATGCATTTTCGTGACATTAGGGTGGGTATAGTCTCAATTACTGTAAATAATTAAGGAAACAAAGCATATTAATTTACACCTTTGATTTGATTTTAGGCGAAAAAACAGTAAATTTTGCAATTTTACAATTACAGTGCAAATTGGATAATTCGAACGTCTTTAATTCGAAATCGTGGTTAATTCGAAGATTTCTCTTAGTTCCTTGAATTTCTTATTAAATCAATGTTAAAAAATCGTGGATAATTCGAAGTTCAACTTCCTTAATTCGAAATTTTTTATAAAAAATTTCGAACCATAACGACTTTTCGGCGTTTCATCGTTAAGAAATTCGACACATGACAACTGAAATCCCCTTCCTTCCACCGTTCGACAGGTGACGCCATTCGACACATGACACTTCAGACGCCATTCCAGCTTCCTGCTGTCAGTGTCACCATGTCTTTCAGTAAACCACGCGTGTACAAGAATTTAACGTTCGCTGAAAAGGTCGCCGTCATTCGCGAGGTGGAAAAGGGTGTGAAGAAGAAATGCCAAATCGCCAACGAGTACGGGATAGCGCTGAATTTCGTCGATACATTGAAGGACAAACCAACGTAAGTGAAGCTGTTTTCCGTTCACTAAACATGCTTGATGATTTTGCTAACCTTAAGCGACTGAATTCTACTAAACAATCAGACATTGCACAATTTTTTGAAAAACTATATTTTTCTGTATTGAATGTAATATGTACTGTAGCTTACGTAATATAAATCTTATTTTGTTTACATACATATAGTGTTTAAGTCTTTCATACCATGATCTTTCTGAATAAATATTTACTTATTGACAGAATAATCTTTTCAAGCATTCAGTGGACCTGAAATTAAAGTTCAAAGATGTAACTTGTTTAATTCGAAGTTGTGGATAATTCGAAGTTTTGTAGTAGTCCCTTAGCTTCGAATTATCCAAGTTGCACTGTATACACCTTTTCGAAAATAGACAGGGTCCAAGATCAAATCGCGTTATATCCGAATTCGCGATATAAACAACCACGTTATAACCGAGCTTCTGTATAATTCTAAGGAATTAATAATCAAAAAAAGAATGAAAGAGATTTTCCTAAGAATTTATAAGAAGTAATGAATATGGAATCAAGAAAATTTAATGAGAATTTGAAGAAGTTCAATAGCAAAAAAAGAAGATAATTAAAAGATAGAATACAGTTTGAAAATGAAAGAAAACTGCAAAGATACTACAAAGATTTGAATTATATTGTGAATTTAAGCAAAACTAAGTTAAGCACAGCAGAGATACTAGCGCTTAATAAAGGATTGGACTTTAAAATCAATACAGGTTACAACAAGATATAACAGAAATAGAAAGGGTGGAAGAAGTAGTAACAGATAAGAAAGAGGTGTTCTACCAACATCTTGAAAATTTAAATAATAACAAAAGTTACAGAAATATATCGTTTTATGAAGAAAAAATAATGAAAGACAAGTCGAGATACATAACTAAATTGGACAAAGATAACAAACTGGTGATAATGGACTCTGATGATTATAATAATAAATAACATGTTAAAGACGAATAACATGTTTTTGAAGAAATGAAAGGAAATCCTACCTTTAAATTATACAAAAAGTGAAAATAGAGATTCAAAAGCTGAAAGAAAGGAAGGCGATTAGTTTTATGCAATATAAGAACATGACAAACGCCTAAATTTGATCCTTGCCCCAAAATCCATAAAGTAGACAATCCCTTAAGACCAGCGTTTGGATCCCCAACACAAAACTTAGGAAGGTATGTAAATAGAATTCAGAAAAGATTTCTGGAAGAACTGATCCAGAAAATAAAAAGATAAAGAAAAGAAAGATAAGGTTATACTCATTAGATTTGGAAGCGATGTATACTAATATTCCAGTAGAGGAAGTGTTACATTTGATAGAGACTGTGTGAAAATAACAAAGAAAAACTGGAAGATTCTAGAATTGACAAGGATACATTAACGAAGTTATTAAGAATGATTTGCAATAATAGTGTTTTTAGTTTTAAAGACAAATTGTATAAGCAGATTAGAGGGTTTCCAATGGATAGTCCCATTTTGGGAACGACCTGTAATATATATCTAAATTGGGTAGAATTCAACAAAATACTAAAATGGAATAAGAATTGATATGAATATATGAAGTATGCTGATGTTATATTGGTTTTATGGGAGAATAACTATACATATGTTTTAAATATACTAGAACACTTCAAATATCTTCTTTAGTACTCTTAAACAATATTTCACTTCTTTGAAAAACAATAACTTCTTCAGGTTGTCAAGGAAAAGAAATGCTTTCTCTTTCCTCTAAATTACTTCATAATTCGTTATGAATACAAACTTTAAAAATTTACAATAATACTAATAAGGTATTAATTGACATCATGCTTAATCAACACAATACTTTGTTGAAATTGCCTAATTAACAATAATACTAATGATTTAATTATTTAATTCAAAACTTTGTTCAAATTGCTTAATTAATATAAAATTTAGATTTTACGATTATTTTGTTTTCTATGTTCTTTCTTTTATATTATCAAAAATTACTTCACTAACTTTATTCATAAATATAAGAAATTTTTCTTTATTCATACAGTTATTCTTTATTACAGATCGTTCCCGAAATGGGACTACCCCATTGGAAACCATCTAATTTGCTTATATAATTGTCTTTAAATCTAAAAAAACTATTATTGCAAATCACTCCTAATAACTTCATTATAATTTTGTTTTATGAAGAAAAAATAATAAGGAAAATAATGAAAGACAAGTCGAGATACATAACTAAATTGGACAAAGGTAAAAAACTGGTGACAATAGACATTGACGATTGTAAGTAAGTAACATGTTAAAGATTAGAGGATTTCTTGTTGTAACTATTTTGGCATTTGCAGATGCTAGTGTGAAAGGATATGGTTGTCCTATTTATCTCTATATAGTTCTGGCAACATATCTTGTAATCTAATCACTGCATAATCAAAGGTTGCCCCAAGAAAGACAGTCTCAATAGCACATTTGAAGTATTTTTGCAGCGCTCTTACTGGCAAACTTGGCATCAGTAGTTATGCAAACCTATGAGTAATGTTATACAACTGAAACATATTCTGTTTTTTGGACTCAATGATTGTTCTACATTGAATTAACAAATCTAAATCATTGGCAGACTTTTTATGAATAATAGGGTTGCTAAAATTCAGGACAAAATCAAACCTCAACGATTTTTTTATATAGAAGGAAACTACAATCAGAGCAATTGTTTATCACAAGATGCCCTCCCATCACAACTCATTCAATCAAAATTATGGCGGCATGCTTCGGAATGGGCACAATTGCCAAAACAGCTGTGACCTATAAAGATGTTTGTTCCAGATTTGATGATAATTTACCAGACGCTAATAATGTTAATTGAACTGAAGAAAGAGGACAACATCAACTGGTAAAACAACTATCATCATGGATGAAACTTTTAATGATTACTGTGTATTTTCATGAAAAGAATTCAATAGAGCTCGTGTATTGAAGCTTCACAACTATATATAGCAGAAGTGTATTTGATCTGGATGATTCAAAAGATGTAATTTGCTGAAGATATAAAGTGTCTTTAGAGTAACAAGATAGCTTCAAACCAATTAAGAAAACTATTCCCTTTTCTTGATGAACAAGGTTTAATCAGAATAGGACGACGATTGCAAAACTCTCAGTTATCATTCAATCATAAACATCCAATTTTACTCCCAAGAAAGAATTACACAGAAAATCTCATAGTGGACTACTATCATGTTAAGAACTGTCATATAGGTTCAGAATTACTGTTAGCAATACATCAAAAATTCTGGATTCTTCCACATAAAGATTAGTACTTAAGAGAGTATATGACTGTAATTTTTGTTTTTGATAGTGATCAGTCCATCCGGTATTTCTTATGGCCAATTCTTCCCCAGCTAATCGAGTACAACAAGCAACTGCATTTGCCCAGATGGCTGTAGACCAATTAATTTAAGTCATAGACGAAGCAGTCAAAAAGCATATCTATGTACAGAGTGGGCGAAAAGTCCATATAACCCTGCCAGTAAACTGGATTAGAAATGAATTAAAGTGCCTATTATGGATCCAAAATATCTGTATGCAGTTCTCCATGGTCTCAGCACAGGTAGATGCATCTCCAGATGCATATGCTCATTTTCCGTAGCTTTTGTGATGTCACAGTCATGAAGTCACTGCACACAGCAATCTGCAACTCAACATTGGAAACGTAGTGCTATTTGCTGATCTGTTTGGGAAATCGCACTCTCATAAAGAAATGAGCTGGTGTTCCGTCTTGATGAATCCACACAGTGTCCGCTATGCCTTTCAACTAGAGTTCAGGCAGCAACCATTCCTTAATCTTATGCAGATAAGTTGTCTAATTCACTGGGCCATTGAAGAAATACGTTCCAAGCAGATGTTCTTCTGTTACCCCTATCCAAATCATAACAATTTGAGGATTTGTTTGAGTTCTTGAAAGAAATGCGGATTTTCCTTTGACCAAAAATAAATGTTCCGATATTTCAAACTGCAATAGATAGTACATTCATCACTAAACAGAACTATTCGTTGATCTTCTCTTGTTGGGAAATGTTGGAGAAACATGGTAGTGCCATGTTAAATCCACATCTGATAATTCATTCACTGACAATATTGGCAAAAAAGTTTCACTTTCAAATCCTTTCTCATGTTTGACCAGGGAGTATCCAATTCAGCAGCACACTTGCAAGTCGACTTCATGGCAGATTGCATTATGGATTCTTCCACAGTAGTATGATTCCAAACATGTTGATGGTCTTCCAATCCGATGTGAATTGTTCATGGTATCCAAACATGTTGATGGTCTTCCAATCCGATGTGAATTGTTCATGGTACCTGATGTTAAAAGTCTCTCGTTCCCATGCCAATATGTTCTCTTGGATGGTTGCGCCTTTCAAAATCAATTCTGAAAATTGTTAAAATGTTTGTCCCTGATGCGCTCGTTCATGAATCCAAACTGCAGTCACTAAATGGTCTTCAATCGGGAATCTACTTAAATCAGTCCTGCTTTCCATCACTGCCTGCTTGCTTTGATTATTACCATTATTCGATTGCGCATGTGTTGTCACTATGCAAGTATGCAATTCTTTCATTGTTGCTTCTATTGCTTGCTGATTGACTTATTTCCAGAAAACCCAATATATATATTGGGTGAGTGCGAAAATTCTACCCGTTTTTGGATATGAAAATTTGCAATGGAATTGCCCTCACACATGACATTGTAATGACGCAAATCGTCTGCCAATCAAACGTGTGGAGGCCTCACATATAAATGCATCGTGTCTCACAAAGTTAATCATCTCAAAAAAAATATAAGAGGGTGTAACATGGAACGCGAGAAGGAGCATATAAGACATTGTTTGTTATACGAGTTCGATAAAAAGAGTACGGCAGCTGCAGCATGTCGCAATGTTTGTCAAGTTTATGGGGAGGATGCAATAGACATAAGCACATGTCGTCGATGGTTTTGTAAATTTAGTGAAGGAGACAGAAGCTGCCAAAATCAGGTTAGCAGTGGACGGACATCTCACATTGGAGAGGATGATATTGACCAAGCCATAAGGAACAGCCCGAACCCAACCATGCAAGAATTAACGGAGACCTTCAATGTACATCGGACAACGGTCGAGAGACGGCTGGGTAAGTTGGGTTCCACATAACCTGACAGCTAAGCAACGGGATGACTGAATCGCCACCTGTGTTTCCTTCCTTTCCCGGTACAAAAATGACCCATTCTTGACACGAATTGTGACAGGAGATGAGAAGTGGGTTATGTACCGTAACGTAAAGCATCGTAGGACTGTGTGTCGCCCTTCTGATCCGCCTGAATTGACTTCAAAAGCTGAACTTCATCCCAAGAAGGTGTTATTGAGTGTGTGGTGGGATGTGCAGGGAATAATTCACTGGGAGGTCCTACCACTCAACCAAGCCATCAATGCTGCCTTCTACTGTCTTCAGTTAGACAGGCTGCATTCAAATTTGGTAGCAAAGCAGTCAGGTCTCATCAATCGTCGCAGTGTTATCCTTCATCATGATAATGCCAGGCCACATGCTGTTGTCATCACTCGCCAAAAGTTACTGGGCTTTTGTTGGGAGGTTTTACCCCACCCTCCCTATTCTCCTGACTTGGCACCAACTGACTATCACCTATTTCGTCCGTTGAACAATTCCTTCAGTCAGAAAATCTTTGATGATCTTGATGCTGTGAAAACTGCCATCCAAGACTTTTTGGACTTGAAACCGCCGGAATTTTACCGCCGTGGGATTCATCTCCTACCAGAAAGATGGCAAAAGGTCCTAGATAGCAATGGGGATTATGCACAATAATAGGTACTATTCATTTTGCATTTATTTGCTCTTCTTTATGGGTAATAAAAACGGGTAGAACTTTTGCACTCGCCCACTATATACACAAGGTTACCATAAAATAACTTTCCGTGTTTGGAGGCATCTGCACCAAAAACTAATGAATGGAATGAAACCAAAATTCAGGTATAGTCTATTGAAGGCATGGAGAGAAGAATTCTGCAAAAAAAAAATTAGTACAAAAAGTCGCCGATAAAAGAAAATTCGGCGCTGCTGTCACTCTAAACATAGATTATGCAAATTTTCTAGTGCAGAAGTGACAGCAGCGCTACTCAGTTCTTTTAAAAAGGGAAGAGGGAACGTTCAGTCAAGCAGTTCAATATGCGGCCTATCTTACCTTAATGTATGTTACTTGTAAAGCTGTTTTCAATAAAGAGTGCAATGCAGCAGCGGCTCTTAGGGACTTTCAAAGGCTTCGTAACCTACATAAAGGTACAATGTCTGCTGTAGCATTGCGAGCTACGACTCATAAATTCGAGAAAACTGATCGCTAGGAGTGAGAATCGGCAGAGGACGAAAACCAGTAACAGATTTTGCCACTGCAGTGTTCAACAACAGAGGGCTAGTAGCGCTCGTGCAATAGCTCGCTAAACCGATATGCCTTATGGGACTGTTTGGAAAATCTTATGGAAAATGCTGCATTTCTATCCATATAAGATCAGTCGTGTGCAAGAACTAAAACCTACAGATTTTGATAAGTGCCTGACTTTCGCACTAACATTTCTTGCCCAAATGGATATCAACAATGATTGGCCTTGGAACATATTGTGGGGAGGTGAGGCTCATTTTTATTTGAATGGGTCAGTCAACACTCAAAACTGCCGAATCCGGGCTTGTGAACGTCTCTCTGTGATTCATCAAGTGCCACTGCATTCTCCAAAAGTAACTGTGTGGTGTGGATTCACAGCAGAGTTCATATTAGGACCATACTTTTTTGAGACTATGACTCCTACAGGTCTTATTAATACCTGTAGAATTAATGGAGAGAGATATCTGCAAATGCTGCAAACGTTTGTCATTCGTGAATTGCAACAAAGACAATGCTCATACTCGACATTTTATATGCAAGATGGAACACGACCACATATTGTTTGTGCAGTACAGAACCTGTTATGCCAGCATTTCGGGAATGAGAGGGTTATCAGTCAATATTTTCTGATGGAATGGCCCCCCGTTCCCAGGATATTACTCCATGTGACTTTTGGTTGTGGGGGTACCTGAAATCCATTGTGTATACTGGTGGCGTTACAAACCTGCATTCGTTGAAAGATAACATACGATGGGCTGTTATAAACATCCTAACTGACACTTTATGTGCAGCAGCAGAGAACGTCATACACCGGATGCAATATGTTGTACACAAGAAAGGTCAGCACATTGAAAATGTTGCACGTGATCCAGAGGACTCTAATGATTGCTTAATGTCGGTAATGTTGATAACAGATTGTTAACAAACAATTGTTGATTAAAGATTGTTGTTTAAAGATTATTATTTTGTTTCAGAATGTATTCTGTGAGTCTCAAACTCCATTCATTATTTTACTGTATGTTCATAAACTTTCATAATCCTTTTTGCGTGCGTTCATTGTAATTATTCACCAATTTACTGGTTCCGACAGTACCAAATTTTCTCCTATCGGCGACTTTTGATACTATTTTTTTTTGCAGAATTTTTCTCCCCATGCCCTCAATAGACTACACCTGAATTTTGGTTTCATTCTGTTCATTAGTTTTCGCTGCATATGCCTCCAAACAGGGAAAACACCACTTTTGTTTTGGAGATCTGTGATATAGTAGAAGACTATTTTGAATAGCATTTGAGAGATTTTGGCAACATATCAAATATCACCGTTTACTGATAATATAGAAATGAAAGGAAAAACATGAACAAATAACTGAAGTGGCCATGCTCAACATTAGATGGAGAGTCTATTCATGAATCACATAGTCTGTATTTTTAGTCTTCGGATACAATTTCAAATCAGTGCAAAAAAATCACAGGATAGTTTTTGTGCAGATACAAAAATGTTAATGTGAATAAAAATCTATTGAAATAAACCATCTCAACAATTTGAAATACATTTGTTGAAGTATTTGTTAATTATTTAAAGGTGATCTGTTCAGAAATCCTTAAAAATACCTTAGAAATATTAAAAAAAAAAAAAAAAAAAAAAAACATAAAATTTCTAAGAGAGTAAATAAAAACAGTCCTTACTTCTCTAATTTAATGAGGTGAACAAGCAAACTGTTGATATTCTTGATATGAACTAAATAAAAGATCATTGGCCCAAAATGACGAGTGGAATGCAATACTTGAAAAGCCTTTTTGTAATTTACATGATCATAAACTTTATGAGTTATCTGTAATAAGAGATAAAATTTCAATAATATCAGTCATATTTAACAACTTCCTCAATGAATATTGTTTTAAATATGAGATGAACTAACATTATTAAACATTGAAATATCTGCAATTGCATTTATAACCTTTTAAGTTAAAAAAATTCGACTGTTTATAAATGATTTTGAAAGTTGTAGTATGTTGGTCAATTTCATCATTATTTGAATTTCAAACTATAAAAGTAAAAAAAACAAAACATAAAAATAAAGATAATTCAGAAATAGGCAACCTCAAATTTTAAACATAATTATCTATTTAATATTCAAACAAACTAAACTAAAATTCAATGAAAAGAATAAAAAAACTTATACATTAAAATAAAGACAAGAGATATTTCTTTGATATTAAAAATTTAATGAAAAGAAGATGAAATTTAATATCTAAAAATAAAGGCAAGTGCTAATCTTAAAATTGCATTTGTGAAACTGAAGCTCTTAGTATCAGATCAACATGAACAGCTCTGTTTGAGTGGGAGGCAAACAAAACGACATCAGATCCAACAAGATATACAGTACAAATGCTGGTCTATAAGATGGAGGAGTTACGTTCTGTCCAAGGCAGGATTTCTTCTGATTTGTTTCTCCATTAAAAGACATCCAAATCTTCTTTCAATCAGGACAAGGCTCATTAATCCTAGATGAACTTAACTTTAACTTATTTTGTTGCTCTGTACTGATATCTTCCTTGTCTCTGTTGGTCAAAAATTAACTAAATAACATGAAATACTGACTTTAAATATTTCTAGAATGAACTGATATTCTTTTAAATGCACCAAAATGAAAATATTTAGCAAAGCTTATTTTTGTTTTGGTTTCATACAAGTCTCAGCTAATGTAACAGGTAAATTCTGTAGTAGTCAGATAAAACCAATGTACAAGAGTGATTCAATTGAAAACGAAAAATATTTTATTACAATTTGTTTATTAGAGGTACTAAATTTATACACTGTGCTACTTCTCAACATAGTTACCATTCCTGTCATTTTACTTGGCCCATCTTTTTGGCAAGGCTTGTATCCCCGCTACAACTAGTCCTACACTGCTTCTTTGACCTCCTCATATCTTTGCACCCACTCAGTTCCTCCATCATAGCTCCAATAATATGGTAATTGGAAGATGCCAAATCAGGGGAATAAGAGGGATGGGGAACACACTGTTTGATGGGCCATGTGTGGTTTAGCGTTATCATGCTGAAGGAGAACACCGGAAGAAAAGGATTCCGTGGTATTTCGTGCAGATCGCAGGTTTCAGCACATCAGTCAGGAGTGCCCTGTATGTATTCCTGGTCACGGTTGTTACTTTATCCATGTAATGTTCCTCAATTGGTCCACAGTGGTCCCAGAAATGGATAAGCATAACCTTATACACCAATGGCTGTGAGCAGAATTTCTTCTGCTTGGGAGAAGATGAATGGCACCATTCCATGCTTGCTCTCTTTGTCTCTGGTTGGTAGTGTACCGAAGATCGTCGCCAGTGACTATTTGCTTTAAAAATCCTTCGCACTCACACTCATACTGTGGCATCACCTCCATACAGGTATTAACTCATCACACTTTAATGTCTGGTTTGAGTAGGTGAGGGACACATCTAGCAGCCACTTTCCTGTAGCGAAACATTGGTCTGCCCACTCACGTACGATGTGGTGGGCAGACCAATGCTCAACAGTAGTGAGGATGCAATATTTTTAATGATGATGTGCCTATCCTCTAGAATCATCACATCTACGGTGGCAATCGACTCTGCGGGGACAACTCTGTCTGTTTGGCCTGCCTTGAACCTCCTGCATCATTTGTACAGAGGTGTCTGTGATATACAGAAGGCGCCGTGCTGTGCTGACATCCATCGATGAATGTTAATGGGTTTGGTACCCTCAGACACTAAAAATCGTACCACAGCACACTGTTGCCGCTAGATGCACTACACTAAGGGGGCGGCCATTTTCAAAGTGTCACTAACATCGTCCAGTGGCAGTTTGCACTGTCTAAACCAATCTCAACGACGGCAGAAGTATAGACAGTATGCGTGTAGCATAGCATCGCTCTGCGTACATTCCCTGATTTTTAATGGCACTTTTATCGTTTTCGCCCTCATAGCAATGAATAATCTCCAATAATGACATAGTTGTTAATCACTGTGATGAAAGATCCAGAAGTAAAGAAAGATGCTTCAGGAAGACTACGGATAAATCAAAAAAGAAACAGCTAGATCTAAGAATCAAGGGCCTATAAATATGGGAAAATGAAAGAAAGACATTAACAAGCTTCCTGTTTCTATCCAGGGAAATGAAAAAAAAAATCTGAGAAAAGGGTTGTTGATAAACAAAGAAATCAACAGATGTCGCGTGTTGTATTTAGGCGCACGCCAATCTAATGCATTCCCAGAACAAACAACGATCATGGGATAAAAGGGGATAGATATGTAAGGGGGGAGTGAGGAGATTGGACGGGAAAAAGGGAGGTGCCATGGAAAGCTAGCCTAGCGAAGGGAATTCACCAGTGGCCCGCGCCTTCTCAAAGATAATAGGCAGATTGACTTCGTGGTGTGATAAGAAGGCTTTATTGCAGATACAGGGAAGGGAAAGAAAGAGAAATACAAATAAAGGGAAGAGGGATGACTCACAGTACCGGACTAAGCAATGCACAGGCAGGGCTGGAGATGCTGGAAATCATCTGCGGTTTCCGGCGAAGGGATCTTCGCTGCCGTCGTTGATTTGTGGTCGTCAGCCGACTCTGGAGAATGGGAGGTCCAAATGTGAGCGGGTGCTCAGGATGATCCACTTGATTTCTCGTCAGAGGATCTAAGAGCAGCGGGAATGTAGGATCACACCAAGTATCCCAGTGCTCAAGTCGGGGATTATTTCGACCTCTGATCGGGGACTCAGCGATCAGGAGGACGAGAGAGCTCAGAGAAGTGAGGGAGATCGCACAGGGCTTTGGATCTATCCGCTGTCAATCTCATTCGCCTTCTGTCTATTGTTTTTTTATTTCCTCCCAGGGACCGAGTTGTTGGTCCCCTCCGTCACCTCTGGTCAAGAAAGGGTGGCATCACTTACATAGTCTCAGGTGGCCTTTCCCTTTGTTTTCCCCCTACTGAGAGCAGGACTCTGATGCAATGTATAAGAAGGGGAGAAGAGAACTGGCTTTTAAAGTCGGAAACAACAGGTTTCATGGACTAGTTGTCTTTGTGTGCCATCCATAAAAGCACTTACGGATCACTCCTAAAGTTGGGAAAAACGTTGTCTAATTAGCATCAGGGCGCCGTGTTGGCAGGGAATAGGGAAAGGAAAACCCTTGCGACATCAGGAATTGATAGGAAGGCAGAAATGTAGAAAGGATGGAAACATGTAGAAGAATATGCAAGAAACGAGATGCGGAAGGAAGGAAAGGAGAGAAAGGGTTAAGCAGAAGCGTTGAGGCGCAAACTACATTCGTGGCACAGAAAGCTGAGAATATTGAATGAATATGAAAAATCAAGTTAAGGTATGAAGAATCTTAGCTGAAAGAATATAGTGTTTGTGGTTAAATAAAAAAAATATTTGTTTTGATATCGATTCAAATGTAATTTCACAAAATTTAAAAATAAATTTTAAATAATATTTATTAATGTGTTGCAACTGAAGTAAAGATGTCATGGTTGAAAATGCAAATTTTATTCAAACGAAATGGAAATAAGTGTTGTGATTTGAGCTTCATGGTGGAAAAGTTAAGGAAGAACACATTTGAGGTAGTGAGAGACCAAGACTTGTGCAGTGTCAAATGGAGTCAGAAGGCAGGAAGATGAAAATCCCATTCTGAGTGTTTGTGAAAGGACAACCCGAGAATATGGTTACGACTTCAAACGTGTTAGATGGAATACGAATCTAAGTGTCGAAGATCAATTAAGTGTGTGCAAATTCATCCGTTCGAGAAAAGAAACATTTGCAAGTGTAAATTAAAGTAACAGCAAATGGGAGAAAACCTCGTGATGGAAAATGTATTCCGAATACCCATTTCCTCCATTGAAATGGAACAGCCATAGCGGCTCCAAGAGTGCCACTATAAACTATCCGAAGAAAAAGACTTTAGATAAGTAGTGCTTCAAAGTTTGCTTTAACTATTAGTGCCACAAAAGGTGTTTTATTGATAAAGATCGTATCGTTTGCACGTAGTGAAGATTTTCCGAAAGTGTATTACCAGAATATTGAAAGTGAGAACCTTCTACCAACGTTAGAATAACTTTTTTTTGAACATTATAAATTCAAGAAGAATTAAAGAACACTTTATTTTAATTTATTTATTCATTAGACTCACAAATAAATTACTGTGTTATTTTATATTGCTCTGGCTAATCATGAATTCAAAGTGAGGACATCTACACGCCTCAGTGTTATTAAAAAAAAGGTCCACTGATATTGAAACACTGAATGTGACAGAATCACAAACAGAAATTTCATTGTGAAATGCAAATTACTGCAATCAAGGCTGATCAACTGCAGTATCAATTGAAACTCTTCTACACTATCTGATCAAAAATACTTAGATACTTATCCAAAACCATAGTTAGACTTTCCCCGTGATACACTTCTCAGTTGTGGACATTAGTATGAGGGGGTCTGCCTTTCACCTTTATCACAGCCGTGTCTCTACCGGGGAGACTTTCCACCAGGTGCCTGAATGTCTTTGAACGAATGACAGACCATTCTTCCTGAACAGCTGTAGCCAGAGCAGGTCGTGAAATGGGACATTGGGGTCTAGAGCGAAGTCAAAGTTCTAATTCCTAGCACAGGTGTTTGATGGGGTTCAGGTCAGGACTCTGACAGGCCAGTCCATTTCCAGAACCTTACTGTCTATAAAACATCACTTCACAGACTTTGCTTTATGGCAAGGAGCACTGCCATGCTGGTAGAGGCAATAATTACCACTGAAGTGACCCACTACTGTAGACTCTTTACACACTTCCTCTTTATTATCACTTCAGGTGGCACTTAGCATTCACAGGGGAAATGTTTGGTTTGTAATCAGCTGCTTGACCATAAAATTCCATTCTCCTGACTTATCAACGCCGTAGTCGATGCCGGCTAGCGTGTTACTACTACTACAATTGTAAAATTCACGGATTACTGTTCAATCGATGTCTGGTTATTTGCATGAACCACCTGTTTAGACACTAAAACACTCAAAGATGAAGAGGCTTATGGTCTCGGACTCCATTTGTTGGAGCCGAGACATATATGTTGAACATCTGACGGGTCTCCGCCAATTTCGGACTAATCTTTTTCCCTCACCCATCTTCCAAAGCGATCTGTCTTCACCGCCCTCTTACTCGCTGCTCAGCTTGGATCGGGCACTCCTTTCTTCAACTTTTCACAATATTTTCTCTTTTCTCCTTCCAAATGAAGTTTTGTTAAAAATTTACTTTTATTAAATATCGAGCAAACTCTAAAAAACAAAATATGAATTAATCATAAAAGTTTTATTTTGGTAGAATAATTACATGTGTAGTTCATTGATGGATTCTCTGGAAAAATTAATAAGTTCACAAAAGTCCTAAGTTCTCCGTGGGTTTAGGCTTACTCAAATCAATTTAAATCCCACCATCTTTGGAACATTCTTTGTCAACGTTCAATTGGTGCATCTATGGAGGCTAGGTATTGCAATATAGGCATACCTGCTGAGTTTCTGCTAAATAGAATTGCCATTCTTCACAGAATTACAATATAACTTTAATTCTTTGTAAAGCCATCAGTGTCGAGAAAAAGGCCTTTCTTTGTCCCATGAATGTTCTGGCACCATATCAGATGAACACTGTTTCCCAACATTGGTGATGCTGTCGTCTGATATCATTTCATTGTTGCCGGACACTTGTATTTTATACGGATGTCTGGTACTTGTCTGCTTATTACGTCACTGTCCAGCATTGAAAGAGAGAGCTCATAATCACACGTTAAAATTAAAAGATAATAACAAAATAAAAAATATTTAAAACGAACTGAATACTGAACACCACCTTCCTCAACACTCAAGGGTTTCGATTTGTCAGTTCACATGCTCTAACCAGTTGTTGTGGTTGCACCTTCCAATTTCCACTTCACAATCAGGTCACCAGCAGTGCAAGGGTTTAAATTCCCTGACAGACTTATTACTCAAGTGGCAGTTTGAACCAGTCCACTTTCAAAGTCACTGCAATTGATATTACAACAATATGAGTCAATCAGCAGAACGACATCAAGTGTCAATTGCTGATCAACCCATTCTGCTGTTATTTCATATCAATTAACAACACTGTCTCCTTTGATACAAGTATGTGATGTTGTCGTGCCATCTAGGCTTCACTACTGTAGAGGGATGTCTGAATGTTTTTGATCCCATAGTGTATGCCGTCCTTCTAAGGAGAATTTTTATCATTCCTTAGTTCATTTTGTGTGATTGGTTGAAGCTAAACTTCAATTTCTTTTATTTTCCTGCATTCGCTTTTCATGTATTTCTTTATTTGTGTTATGAATATCTGCAACTTACCTTATAGTTTCTTTACGGCTTTCTTAATATTACATGAATTGTAAGTAATGGAAAAAAATATTGTGTATTGCATCATTTCCAGTTATTACTTTGTATATAAATTCTTCAAATGATTTAAATAATTTGCTGTTGTACAATACAAAGATATTTTTACAGTTTCTAGCTCAGTCATGTACTCTTTTCATAATCATTTATAGTCTTACTGAATTATACTGTCTTTGGCAATGTCCTGTTAAATTTGTTTTCTCAAATTACTTACATGACTTATTCAAGAAGGTTCGGTTTTTTTCTTCCTTTTATGAGACATTGCCTATTTTGCTACTTCCTATGATTTCTCAATAAAAGCAGACAAAATAAATCAACAACTATTGGAATCCATTTTACTCCACTGCAGTAACATTAATACATTTTAAAAAACTTATAAATCACCTTTCTTTCAGTTTCACCTTCTAAAGAATGAAGTAAATAATCATTTCAAGGTTTTATTTTAAATACAATTCTTCCAAGATATCAGCTGCAATCAATCAATCAATCAATAATTCAATCAATAAATAAATAATTCAATAAATAATTCAATCAATAAATAAATAATTCAATCAATCAATCAATAAATAAATACCTCTATGTAAAAGGGGTCATCTGGCTCAAACTGTGCACAAGCTCTGTCTAATAAAAACTCATATTTTCCATCATCTAGGGCTTCCTATAAAAATGTTACTAATTAACATAATTGTTATAAATAATAAACTTATGATAAAATAAATAATGTTTGCTTTTTTCCTTCAGTGACAATTATTCAGTAATTTAAAACTTAATAAATCTTTCATTTACGAGAAAGAAAAAAATAGCAAGTCAACTTATATAATTGGCTAAGTTCGTCTGTCTGTAACTCGATATAATTAAGCTATTAAGATAGATCCAACGGTGCTCAATGGTACCATTGAATCAAAAGTACTCAAATTGGATGAAAATATTAGTTCATTTTGTCATTCCATGTTGTTTCTATGTAATTTTATCCTTGGGAACTGACCTAGACAACTGAAATTCTAACAAAACATATGTTCAAAACCAAATAATTTTGTTACCACTGCACCCATTTTAATGAAATTTGGCATACTTACTCAGTTGTTTACGCTGATTTTGAAACTCAAAACCATTTTTGCCATAGAAGCTTCGTTCACAAGTTAGCGCAGTATTTAGATTATAAAGATGAGTTTTAAATGCCTTTTCGCATTGTGGATCAAAAATAATAAGTATTCCATTCTTACTTTTAGTAAAATTTATTTACAAGGACAAACTTTAGATATGGTTGGTATTTATTTACCAGAGCCTGTTTTTAGTCATGGACAGTTATATGTTGCTATTTTTCGAGCACGTCGTGCTTGCGACGTTAAAATCAAAATTCTTGACCGAATAGATCAAGGACATCTGATAGAAGGATCTGATGCTGTTTTTACAAAAAATGTAGTTTATAAGGATATAAGGATAAGGATATATAGAGGGTCGGCTATTTGCCGTTTGGTCACTCAGACCACATGTTTGGGTCCATTGTGTCCCCTCATAAAACATTGATGACATCAATGATTTAGATTATAAGGAGATATTTACTTTATAGTTGATACTTGATAATAAAATGATTTTTCAGATTTTTTTATGCCTGTCGTGTGACAGGCTTTGCTGCTAATTTTGTAATAATCCTGCAGCTTGAAGGTTAAAATGTCACTACTTTCAATTAATGGATTGAAGGAAGAACTAGTCAGCAAAGTTGCAACAAACATCAGCTAGTGTTCTGTTAGGTTAGGATTAGATCCCTGAACCTGAAATCATTACAAAAATTTCTGTCAAATTTTTATTGTGAAATATGCCAACTATATTTACATAAGTAAATATCTTCAATTTGAAGCAATAATCAATTCATCTGCTTTTGAACAGTCAACTGCAGGGTTGCCAAATTTGTATTGTTCAGAACATAAAATAAATAATGTTTCAACAACTTTATAGTTCAATCAAAGAGGAAATGAAAAACATATAAACAGCTACACAGCAAACAGAACACGGAAAGTACATAGTATAACCATTAAAAACCCCCAGATAAATTGGACCCTTAGTAATCACAATAAAGTGAACTGCAAAGAAAACGATCGTAGTACAGCATAAGAATAAATTAGGAAAATAAAACAGACATCAGAGAATAAGGCAAGTCCAACAGAAAAGAAAAAGGAGACATTTTTAACAAAAACCTTTCCTGAGTTAAGCCCTTTTACAGGATCATTTCCCTCTTTTGATTCATTGCTATATAATACAAAATGCATTACGGTTTGTATGTTCTGTTAATTCAAAATTACTAAAACTTCAAATGGATTAGATAAAAAGTAATTACTGGATACAACTTGTGCATCTGCTATCTACTTATTCGCTTCAAGTATTATTGCAATACAAGGGAGGAATAGAAAAAAAACTCTTATCTTCCAATGATATTTAACAAAATATTATTTATATATTATATTTGACAAAATATTAAGTTGTTACTTCTCTAGATGCTGCTAACAACTTTTAGCAAAATAAATGTGACAGTAAAACTAAGAAAACCAAAAAATTCTTTCTGCACATTCAAATTTAACTTTTTTCTAAAAAAATCCAAGGCTTAACACAATTCTGAAAATTAGTTCCAAAACCAAGATTTCAGAAATTCCCAAGCTTTTGTTAACAGTAGGACAAATAATTTCCCTTCATGTTAATTTTTCCGCAAGTTTATAATAGTAATCAATATCATCAGCCAATTGTCTTTTTTAAGAGGTGTTTACAATTAAGAAAAAAAAAACCAAAAAAAAAAAAAACCAATAAAAATATTTATAAAAAACAAGCAAAAATACCAGTGCTTCGCACGGATTACAAAAAAAGAGTTGTCCTGATGTGGATGACGAAGAAATTGTAATGGGGAACAATTATGAAAAATAAAAATCATATTTGACCTTATATT
>JAFIDM010000002.1:77929047-77942047 GCA_023159025.1 Thereuonema tuberculata | reverse complement strand
TTCTTGATTTGTATTTTCCATTCGTTTTTAGTGTTTAGGAATGGCTGGTTTATGGCTAGACAAAGTTTTTTAATTAAAACGAAATATTGCCGAGGTGAAGCCAAAGTGAAGTAGTAATTAAGTGTTTATTATGTTATTAACGGCATTTTAAGAAGTATAAATTTGGATTCATCAAGAATATTTGCAGAGGATTTCGTATGTACTTAGATAATTAACAGTAATCTGCTTTATCTGCCTTAAATTCGTAGAAACTGTTATAAAATTTAACAGCATGGTACCACTGTTTTGTTTGTTTTTTTAAACAATGAAAGAAATAGGCGGTAAAACTTAAGAACACAGAAATACTGAATTTTTATCCCGACCCAGATAAGATAACGTTTATAATTATTCGATGTGAATATTTGGAGGGAGGGGGGGTCATGCCTCAACTTATCTAGCCTACAGCTAATCGCTTCGCTTGGACGTTGTTGCCACTTCTTCGCTTAAATTCATACTAAATTAAATATTTTCCCCACTTATTTTATGACAGGTAAGCCATCCTCACCTTAATGAGATTAAACATCAAATGTTTAATTATATGCATGCTACTTCATCTTAAGTCTACCCTTCTATCCTTATGTGCATTGAACTGTTACTATCAACTCTGTTTTTTTATTTCCGTGTTCAAATTTCAAACCATTGCGGCAAGTCAGACTGCGGTAAGTTGTCCCATTCCCCTCCACACCCCTACCACTTCAAGCCTTCCGCATTTGGTAAAAAAAATCACATGATGATTACAAAGTAATGTTATTCTTATTTTGTAACCTGAATATCCTGTAAGGTACCCTTAAAAAATTGAAAAACAACAAACAAAACAAAATTCCTTTTTTATATATAGGGTGATTCAAAATTTGCTGTACAAACTTGAAAGGTAGGTGAGGAATAAAAAAACAAACCACATTCATAGTGGAATGTATGTCTGCGAACTCCACCTGAATATGCTAGAGGGTGCTGTTTGGCAGCACATTAGTTGAGCAATGTGAGCCATCATCATTTGAGACGTTGACTTTGTACGAGTAAGATGTATTGCATCACTAATAATGAAAGGGCAAATATGCACCTGGCCTTTGAAACAGCGAACGGAAATAGATGAGTCACTATACCACTGCTTCCGAAAGTGGTTGATACCGCCCCCTGAGGGAAACTGGAATGATCCAGGGGCCAGTAGTAGGCTCGGGTGCAATTAGGGGGCGTTGAATAGAAATAAGGGGGTGATGGAAGCATAAAGAAAGAGAAGATAAGAAAATTTTGAAAAATGGTACGTTTCATCTGTTGTGTAACACAGAGTTAAAGTTGTAGCGATTACTTTATTTTCCAAATAAACACACAAAATGCATGTAATAACCGATCAGTGGTGAAGTCCGCCGACAGGTCTTATTAGGTGTTATCTGCCTTACTTGTTGTCTTTTATTTCTGAACCTTAGTGTATCTTGTAGCACATTACATTCACTATGAATACAGACTGTTTTTGTATTCCTGACGTACCTTTAAAGTTTGTATAGGGAATTTTGAATCACCTTGTATATATAGATAATTTGATTTAACAAATCATATCTTAAGCATAGCTGGAAATAAATATTTTTTTATTATTTTTATAGTTTAATTTTTTGGTTAAGTTCACTATGAAGATTTTTGCTAGCCACATGATAACATGCAATTACTTTAAATGCAACTGTTGTGCTTAATGCTGTATAAGCCTTTTTTTTTTAATGAAATAGTTATCAATTCAAAATCTTATCCAAAAGTTAAGTAGGTTTAGTCTGACAACTGGTCACTGTAAGCCTTTATTCGAACTGCTTGCAATGTGCTGATAGCAGCCACTGAATCGCTATCGTTATCACACCTTGTTCAGTCCTGTGACTGCATTCCTGGGGTTTTGTTAGCATTTTGAATTCACCTCTGTATATGATGTGACTTAACAAAATTGTGACACAGTCACTTCCTGAGATGTAGCACTTGATGATATAAGAATGAAGATGCATAGCATTTAAGGATCTGTTTGAATCATTTTTAAAACAATCAGTAGAGCATACTAAAACATTGCAAAATGCTTTTCCTAATTCTTTCTGGCATTGCATCAAAATTGTTGAAATGAATAAGTTAAAAAATATTTCCTATCTGTTGCAAGATGGAGCTACTACAGTAGTTTAATCGAAACTGTTTTAATATAAAGAAGACATTCTGTGAATCCATTGTAGAAAATAAGAGATAGTTGTCATATCAATTTTCAAATACACTCCCTAACAAAAAAATTGATGAAATCCAATAAAATAATCTGATAGTAATTGTCACGTTGCTATAGTAACACGTGATGGAGTGTAAGAATTTTGAAAATCAAAATATTTGAAAAATAATGATTGTTTAAGTATTATAGGTATTTTATGAGTTAATGTCAATTTATATACTTCATTGCTATTTAAAAGGTATTTATTTAATATATGTTGTTATTCAGCTTTCATTTCGTACCATGTTTCCATTGTGTGTGTGTGGTCGGTTCGCACCGAAGTGCGAGCTTCGTTGCCGAAGCATCCGTGCTCCAGGGAGCGCTAGTGTTCCCAAGACGGCGAACCCCTAGCAGACTCCCTAGAATTACAAGAGAAAGATACTGGGGTGGTTTTCCGTGGCCTTCCCCAGGACGCCATTAAGGAATGACGTCAGACCGAAGAGAAAGTGAAGAAGAGGCTACAACACAGGAAAGGAAATTTTTGAAACATCCATGCTCGCTACCGGGATTTGAACCCATTGAGGAAAATGTAAATGGAAGATTTTATAGCGAAAAGAATAGAAATCGCTTTGCTTCGAAAAACATATGGTTATTACTTGCTAATTCAAGGTCACTTCCGGTCAGAAGGGAGCGACGCTGTTCTAGAGCGGGAAAAAGGGGGACATGTGATCTGTTCTGAAATGTGCCATTGGTTTTCGATAATGTGATTAAGTTTTAGCGCGAAAAACTGCAGAAGGGAGGTGAAGAAATGCTAAGTTTCACACACACACAGTTGAATCCTTGGAGTAGGAGGAGCTGGTAGGAGCGACGGGCTCCGCCGGGCGCTCCTCACCTGGGGGACGTTCGGTGCGGACTGAACTGGCCGGCGCTTGTTGATGTTCGGACGTTATCTCGGGCCTCGACCCGTAAGAACGCCGAGGAGAAACGGCTGAAATCAGTCAGTCGACCCCAGTTCATCCAAGCGAAAAGGTCAACGAATACTTCGGGCGGCGAGATTTATTACCTTCCGACCTTAAAATGACAAGATACGCTACGGATATAGGATAAACCTTGGAACGGCAACAGACAAAATGTTGACCTGTTAGTGCATCGTCTTACAGTGCTACAGTGTGAATGCAAAAGGAGTACCAGGAGTTGGAGCCTCCGCCACGTGTCCGCATAACAAGGAAGGTAAAGCCAGATGTTCGTCGACACGCCGCCAAAAGCAGAGTTGGTCTGACCGGAAATAGACTGTCCGTATCTGTAAGTAAAACATATTTGTTAAAGGGGGTCGCACGCCTAGCTGACGAAACAAGTGTGGTGTCAAAGGTGAAATTCATAAACTAGCGAATCGGAAAAACCATCAACTTTGGTTTAAAATGCAACAGACTCATAGATTTCCCTACGAGAAAAATCGTTCGGGGAAGTCAACGATGTCTAGTAACCGTGCACCACAGATGGACTTTTGAGTGTATCTTAAATAACATTTAATGGGAGAAGGGATAATCCGGGGGGCAAAAGGAACCCTAAAGAGTGACATAAAGGAAAAGAAAACATTTATATTCGGAGATACAAATCCGAAGAGTGTGTGTGTACATTATAATCATTCAGGTGAAAGCTATTAGAAAATGAACAATTTTAGTAACTTGAGAGGAGTAAGTTTGCCTTCGTAACAGTGAGAGACAATTAAAATTCACTAAAAACAATAAAGACATAAGAAAATAATAAGGCAAAAGGAAAGAAGGGAGAAATAAAGTATAAGAATTTAGGAATTATATCATAATTCTATTATAAAATTGTGATAAACAAAGTTAAAGACTATTTGTGGAGAAAAGGCACAAAATGTATAAGTGTATTTTCAAAGATGTTTTTTAGTTAGAGAAACAGATATTTTCTTTGTATTTGTATGACTTGTGATTTTGGAGGGAGTCTTGTTTATTTGTGGGATGTTGTTTTCTTTTCAGGGTAATGAAACAGTATTTTCTTTGGAAACAAGGTGCACCTTAGGGGAGGGAAATTGAAGATCCAATTAGAAAGAAGGGGAAAGGTTTTGATGGGATTTTATCTATTTGTGATATGCATTTATGTGTTTCTTTTAGGTTAATAAACCATTTATTAATTAAAATGCACAAACTTGTTGTTTTATCATTTGCTAATTCATGTTTCTACTTTAATTCTTAAGTGGGAATAATATCTGACTTGTTTAAAGAAGTATCAAGTGTTTTAATTCCTGGATTTAATAGTGTTTTATCTTTTTATTCTATTTGTGGGTGGAAAGGTGAAGATGGAGGTTTGGTTCACATTACTTTTGGGCTCAGGATAATTTGACACCATTACCCCCAGGGTGACCGTCCATTCCAATTTTGGTTTTGTACATAATATCCACTGCGTTAGAAGATTATTTATCTGAGAGTTGAATTGTTGTTTATTTTTGAAAAGTCACTAGACTCTGCGCGGTGACATAATGAAACTTCACATGCAAAAAACCTTTCGTCCGAATATGCAAATGATCAAAAATTTGCACCCAATGAATGAATGGCCAGAGCTACAGAGCATCGTGATGGTGTAGATAATGAGCGAATCTTGCTTTCTGGATTCCACAACAATTTCCAGTGAATTGTGATTGTGTTTTCCTACATTGACTGTAACAATGCCTAACCGGCAAATTCATGGCCACTACAACCATGTAACAGAGTTTGAAAGAGGCCATGCCATCAGACTACATGAAGCTGGATGGACAAACTGACGGATTGCTCGGCATTTGGGTCAGAGCACAGTGGCTATTAGACGATGCTGGCAGGAATAGGTCCTGAACGGCAGTTTTTAGCGATTGGCCTAGGACAACATAGAGATTGTCAGAGCATCAGATTCATCACTATAAACCATCCAACATGTGACCAATACTGAAATTACCACGAGACCATAAGTAGAAGACTGTAAGACAGAATCTACACTCACGGTGCTAATTACGTCACCTACCTCTGACCAGTATGCACCATCAAGAATGATTGCAGCGGTGCCGGACACAATCAATTGTGCTAATTGGGGACAAATTGTCTTCTGTGATGAGTACTGTTTTGAATTGTGCCCAAACAACCAGTGCAGACGTGTCTGAAGACGGCCCGGACATCGTCAGGATCCCACTCTTTCTGTCGCATAACACACGGCCTGACAACAGGGAGTTATGGTCATTCCATTTGATAGCCGGACTTGTCCTCCATGTCACCCTCACAGCACAGCAGCACCAAAATTCTATAACCTGTTGTATTGCTGTTCCTTTTGCAGCTCCCGTGCTTATTTTTCAGCAAGATAACGCCTTGCCACATATGGCACACCTCTCCATTGATTGATCTCGTGGTTGTGACACAAAATTCCCTGGCCAGCCAGATTTGCCAGATCTCTCTCCTATTGCACACATTTGGGATGTGACAGGGAGTCACTTGTGATCATCCCAGAATGTTGATGAATTAGCCTGGTTATTGGAGGCCATTTGTCAAGAAATCCCACAGTACCATCCGCCAACTGTATCAATCAATGTCACATCAGGTTACAACTTGTATCCAGGCCAGAGGTGGACCAACGCCATACTGTCTAGCTCACTTTGTGTAGCTCTTTCTGTCCAGTAAATCATCCAGTTGTTCTGAAATTCTAATCATTTCATTTTCTGTACCTGTACATTAAACGTACTAAATTTTATCTCAATTGGATAATTCCTTCTTGGTGAGTCGATTTTTTTATCAGTGTGTTTATTGTAAGATTCCATAAATAGTTAAAAAGAAATTACTATTTCACTTTTTTTAACAGATTTTAGCTCTTACCTCCTTATTTAAGGGCTCAATACGTATCAAAATCAACAGAGATCTTTCCTGTAACAATCTGTAGCTATTCTAAGTTTTCAGCTTTCTAGGATGCATTGTTTTTGAGCTATTATCAGACAGATGGTGAAATTTCAAAGTAAAATTTAATTTAAAAGCTTTTTGTTCTAACTCTTTTTCTCTCTCATGCACAATAAGAGGCATTATAAACATTACACAAAAACTGTATTACCCTATGTTTGCTAACTACCATGCTGGAAGCATAATGGCTAACACAACGAAATGTGATATAGAGACTGGAATTTCATATAGAATTTCAAGGCTTTGACTTTATTGTTTTTTCATACGTTTCTTTCTTGTTTTTGATTCACTAATCGAAATCAATGATCCAGTCTACTGCATTGAAAGAGCTGTATATTTCAAAACATTTCTTGAGAAACTTTGATAGTTTCTGAACATAATTCTTTTCTGCAATTCTCTTATTAGTAATAAGTTTCTATACATACCAAGCTCTTTATGAACCTCTTTTTCAAGAGATGGAAAATAATGGCAACCGCTTACAAACTTTAATGAGGCATGCATTGCCACTGATTATAACCATTAGATTGCTATTATTTCTGTGTTCTATCATACAAGGTGATTCAAATTAAAGTATCCTTATACAGAGCACTGTAGAGAGAGAATCTGTGGGCGAATAAACGTCAGACTTGGACTATATACTTTCTAGATCATGGGGAAAAGATTTCTGCAATAAAAAAATTAGTTGAAAAAATGACAGACAGGGAAATATGACGCTGCCTGAGGAACCAATTACAGCAGTGTGAACTGGATGGGTGTATGAATGGGAAAAGCACCATAAACAAATGCATATCAAACATTATCGAGTGATTTTTATTCATTCATTCCATACATTATGTAAAAGTGGTTACTATCACAGGAGCTATTAAGGATAGCCAAAGGCAATTCTCAATGTGTTGGCTATTGTGCAGGACCTAAAGCCCCGCGAACACCATGCAACTTTCCAGCAACTTAGTCGGCCGATTTTGACATCACGAGTCGATATAGACAGTCATGAGCCCGTTTTTCAGCAACTTGGCAGCAACTTTTGTCCTCCGACTCGAGTTGTTCCTACACCGGCAACTCGAAAATTGCTTCGAAGTCAGTGGGAATTACCCAATCACAGGGCAGCATTGGAACATGTCAGTCATGACTTCACGCCCATGGAAGATATGGCGTCCAAAAATGATTTGCGCCAATTGGATTCGAAGACAAGCGCATAAACAATGAATATTAGAGTATTGCGAGTTTCTTTAATGCATAAATAAAGTTTATACTGAAATGCAGTAATTGTATGCGGCAGAATTTATCAGAGAGGTTTCAAAACCTCGATTTTTTCGGATTTTCCACAACTGCTGGTGGAAACGTAATACCTATTGCATTATGGGACTGCTGCTGATGCGGTCGACTTCATGTCGTGTTGACTAAAGTTGCTGGAAAGTTGCATAGTCTTTGCATAGCTTAAAGCTGATACTGATCAATTGTCAGCAATTGATCTGTAGACATGATTCGTGTGTGCAGTACGATTCTGTCCTTCAAGTCTGCAAGGTAAAGAGTGTTGCCCCAATAAACCATGCTTCTAAGGTAATACCAAAGTACAAAATCACAGGGGGTAAGGTCAGGTGAACCGTGGTGACCATCTTGTAGAATACGCGACTGATGATTCTATCCTCTGTGAAAAGTTGTTGCAGCAACTGTTAGGTGGAGCACCTCCCTACTTAGGATGTCATGTTCAACGTCCTAAGTAGGGAGGTGCTCCATCTTGCATAAATGTTGTTGTGTCGACCTATCCTCTTTGCTGGAGGTGCAGAATGACAAAACTGTGCTACATGTCCAATAACAAGTTCTGATTACCGTACAGGTCACAGATCTGGATAGGACGAATTTCCTCGAAGAAAAAGGAATGATCAAAAATATCGCCGTAAACCTTACCCATAGTGTTACCTTCGGTGAATGTAAGGGAATCTGTTGAAACTGATGAGGATTCTCTGTAATTCGGATGAGAAACTTTTGTGTGTTTGCTGTTCACAAACATGAAAATGAGCTTCATGACACAAAAAGATATTCCTCGTCCAACTACATGCATGCCAGGAATGTCAAAGAAAACATTTCTCGACTGTCGCCATCGCCAAGTTGCAACTCTTGGAGGTGGCTGAGCTTATAGGGATAGTTATACAATGTTATGCGCAAACATCCCCATACTGTTGTGTACGGTACATCAAAATACCTTGCTATGGAACAAGCACTACATGTACCTGCAACATTTCCACATGATTGCTCAACAACTGCTATTGTAACGTTTTCGGCCACTTGAAGTATTCTAGCTCTGACTGTGAAGCTACCCATCTCCTCAAATCGATGAACCATGCATTGCAATATACATGGTGTCAGCAGACCTTTCCGCAATGATTTGCAGCATCTGACCTGTGAAGCACTGCCACAGAAATTTCACCATCTGATAGAATAACTTTTTAGTAAGGCACATTGAGAACCATTGAGCTCATTAAGGAATGTCACCAACGAGCCTCACACGTCATTTAATACCTGATTCGATGTCTTACAACATATGCACTATGCATATTTCAAGAACTGGCGAAGCTTGTACTGCCATATTTCCTCCCATAGCTCATTTTTTGAAATAATTGTTTTTTTGCAGAAATCTTTTTTCCCATGATCTGGAATGTATACAGTCCAAGTCTGATGTTGTTTCACCCACTGGTTCTCTCTTTAGAGAACTCTGCATAGGGATACTTTATTTTGAATTACCTTGTATCTACCTAATAAAAGGTATAAAAATGAAGTTTTGTAAATATGCTACTGACTCCCTAAATAACTTCAACTGGATCGTCCCCTGCTGCATCACTGACTTAAATACATATCCTTAAACAACACCATTAGTCTCAAACAGTGGAATCATAACTGTAAGTAATGAATATCGATCTTAATACTGTATCATTTCAATGACAATCCAGTGACTGAATTTTACAAAATTGAGGATGAATGAACTACATCACAAATTGTGGAAGTTGTAAGGATTCAGAAAGGAACAGAGTGACAAATAGATTAGCATGTTCTGCAAAAAAATATTAGCGACTGGAAGTAACATCTGAGTAGTAATGCAGTTACAAGTTACTTTTGTCAGTAACATTTGGCAATGCCATTACTTTTGCAATTGAGTATGTGTAACTGTAACCCAACTTACTTTTTAACAGTTGCGGTAAATTTGATAACTCAGCTAAAAAAAATGATGGAAAGCTGTGATAAAAAACATATTTTCAGCACATTTCAAGCTACATTTTATGTCCTATACTTTTGTACCATATCTCTAATGCAAATGGCTGAAATTTAGAACCAAAACTGATATCCACTTTTGTACAAAAATCAAACTTACGGTTTTTTTTGGAATGAAAGGAATGAAGTAGAAAAACTATAATTTTTTTTAGAGGAAAGATATACATCTAAAGGGTTAGGATAAAATATTTCAATTCTGTTAAAATAACAAAAAACTCAACACACATATTCCATCCGATAACTATTTCAATATTTCAACTTTCTCAACGAAAGTTTTCTTCAGGAAATAAATACATAAAAAAAGAGAAAGACGACTATGTCTTCCTTCTTCTTTCAAACAGAAATTGAATAACAATCCTGATTACAAAGATTATTAAAAACAATAATAATGTCAATATCTCTTACTAACATAAGTCACAGAGAATAAATTGTTAACTTGCAATCATTACAAATTATTATTAATAACAAATCATCTAATTATCAATTTTTAATTTTGCTTTTGTAACTTTTGTTAATTCTCATTACTTTCTCAAAAAACAAAAAAACACACGATATTTCATTCATTCTTAATGATTTATCTCTATTCATAAACTTAGACAAATTTATGAAGCCTGATTCCAATATAGAACGTTCAGCTTCATCATGTGATTCATATATAATATTAACAACAGGATCTGGGTTGTCCTGTAATTTTAAAGCATGATCAGCCCAGTCCGATATACCAAATTTTTTATATTTAAAAGCCATAATATGTTCCTCAAGGCATTCTTTAAGAGATTTGCCAGTACTTCCTATATAGATTTCTAGGCAATCTCTACATTCTAAACAGTATATGACTCCCATTTTGAATAGAATATTCACTTTGTTCTCACATTTCTTTCTAAATAGACTATTACCTTGTAACGGCCCGATGGTTGTTACCTAATTTTTTCTCTTTCCCATCATTTATTTTCATAACTTTATATATATTTATACACCATCTTCAGAAATACTTTCTCACTTCTCATCTAAACACTTCTTTGTCTAAATCTTCTTTGTCTTCTCGAAAGATGTTTCCAGATGATCTTTTGTGTTCTTTCAGCTTCTTAACCACCTGGCTTATTTTTTTACCTATCCCCTCCCTACGTTTATTCCCCCTTTGTTCTTCCCTCCACCTTTCAGCTTTTCGGCAGATGTCTGGTAGACAAAGAGTAGCGTCTTCTGTGATTAGGTGACGTCACCACTCGGGGACAGGGTGTTTTGGAAGAACAAAGAGGAGACAGTGTGCGGGAGCAAAGCGAAGGGTACGCTTCAAGCACCTGAGAGAGCAGGTGGCAACTGGCTCTCGCCGCCTGCTCAGATCTCCGCGTCCACCGAACCACTGCTATGATTTGCATCCATGGAACAATTGTTGCGCCTCTGAGCATTCTTCAAAGTCTCCAGGTATGCGCTGCGAAAATATTTCCCCTCGAATTGGTCTGCGGCGGCAAAGTGTGTTGCCAAGAGAGATGTCGTCCTACCCAAGTTTGCATCCCGCGGACTTTTTCTGGCAGCGCCTGAAAATGAGCGTTCTTCCAATCCGAGGAGGCACAACACAGCATCACCAAAAGGCTGCAGCAAAGTGAAACCAGCGATCTCATCTGGATTGAACCCATCCAGAACTGCTCTTCGACTCATAGGCAAGAGTAAAGACTGAGCCAGAACCTTCTTCTCCGCTCTCAAGAACTGCCACGAACATTGTGAACATCTCATGAGAACTCTAGTGCGTGTGAACTCTATCACCCTAAGTGACACTCGTTTTAGTTTTGGATATTTATGTGCTTAGTTTGTATTTATCTAGTGTATTATCAGCCACCATTGAAAACCACAGGGGTAATGTATATATTTATGTATCTTCACTTGTAATCATGATTCTCCTTACTAATCAGTCTGTAAATAATATATCAATACATATAGTGCTCCTTATTAAAATCTGTTATAATCATTTCCTAAACCAGTTGTCCCTGCTTTCCTATTTTATATTTACTCGTTCCCTGACTTAATTACTCCGAATTTAGGGAGCGCTGAGGGAGAAAGCTTCCTACCAGGTCGTGGATGCCCCAAGGCCGGTCTCACCTGCCACCCGCCAAGGACCTTCTCCGACCAACCCAGACTGGGTAACGCGGGTGTTGTTTACTAACAAAGTCCCCTCCTCAAGGCTTCGCAGGAAAGCACCGCTTCTCCTCACATTAATCCTTTCTTAATTTATAAATTCACTTTCTAGTTTCGGGCCCAGCACTAGGACTTTTACAGATTAATTAGGGACTCCACTGTGCAAAAAAAAAACCCTCTCTAGTATAATCCTTCCCTCTCATGTACGCCCAAAACCACAGCAAGGCGTTACAACCTTTGTAATAGACTATTTTTATTTTATTTTCAGCACATAAATTTCTAACGTTCTTATCCACTTTAAAACCAATAGGAAGACGAATGAACTTATAATCTTTAAGTAAATTTTCTTTCGATTTCTTTACCTCGTTCTTCTTTCTGTTATAAAAAATTTATTAATATTAGCTTTAATAAAATTTTTAGGGTATTCGTTTGTCTCTAATTTTCTACTAAGCTTATAAATTTTATTCTTCCATAACTTCTTATCTTTAGTGTAATTAGTTATTTTCATTAAGTTATTATATATGATGACTTTTTTAGTGGAAAGGTTATGGTTTGAATTAAAATTTAAAACCTGATTACTCTGATAATGCTCATAAGTAATCATATTACCTCTATTGATAATCAATACATCTAAGAAAGGCGATTTCCCATCTATATCTTAAGAAGAATTTGTCTTTTCAATTCTGTTACTGGCTTCGTCTTTTAGTTATAGCTCGTTGAAAATGCTCGTTTTTTTTTCTTCTGGATTTAATTATTTATTATTTTTTCTTTGCTTTGATTTTATATTTAGCTACTCTGTCCACTATATGATGACAGCAGAAAGATGAGAAAAGAGAGATTTAAGGCAACTCATAGGCAAAGCATAGCTAGAAAAAAAAAAAAAAAAAAAAAACATTTCCTCTGGATTTTTAAATCAGACATACACGTTACATCTCTGAATCTATATCAACAAATGTACTGCTCAATCATAAGTCTACATAACATTGGTTCTAACCCCAATGCCTATTTTCAGTTAATACACTGCTACCTAACACCTGTTCCTAGGAGTGTGGCATTTGTTTGAAAAGAATAAGTAAATCCATTACTCAATAAAAGAGTACGCCGATGCACATGTGCTAGATAAAATTAGATCACATTTAAAATAAGGACGACTAGTTTCGATTTTAAGTGAATCTTTATCAAATGAATAAGTTAAAACATGCCTTTATATAAGAGACGAGGTGTGGGCAATAATGTATTCAAAGCAACGTTGGCTGCTGAGCCAATCAAATGCATGTGAGATGTGAGCAAATAATGACATGAGTCCTGTGGCATGAAACAGTCCTATTAGTATGTCCGTGATGATAGGGGGAGGGGAAAAAAGAGAAGGGAGGAAAAATATTTTTTTTCTTCTGTTTTTTTTCTTTTTCCCTTCCTTCGTTTCCCTTCTTCCTTTTTTGTTTCCTCCTCTTTTTCCTATTTTTAA
>JAFIDM010000002.1:77907240-77928647 GCA_023159025.1 Thereuonema tuberculata | reverse complement strand
TTAGTAAGATTGGCATTGATTGTGAGAGTGCAAAGCCGTGTTATAATTGAAATCTTTATTATCAATAGCATATTTATGCTGGTAAAGCTGTTGAGAGAGCTTTTGTCGCGTTTCGCCTATGAATTTGCATTGGTATCCCTGGCAAGGGATAGAGTAAACGACTTCTTTCATGGAAAGAGTGTCTTTGTCATGGAGTTTTTGATTATTGTGATTGAAAATTCTAAAGAGGTTATTGTCAGAAGGTGAGGTAAGGGCAATATTGAAGGGTTTAGAATTTTATTGATGGCCTTGAACAGATGAAGATTGTATGGAATGGAAACGTATTTGAATGGAGTGCGGGTGTCGTTGTGATAATGAGAGCGTATGGCATGGACTACATGTTTGTTCATGAAAAGTGGCAGGTAGTCATTGAGCAAAAAAAGTGCTGCAGATTTTTTTGAGCTCTGCTAGAAAATTAGGTAAATTACTGGAAAGGTCAAAGGCTCATTTGACAGCCATATTGATATTGTTAACTTTGAAGGCAATAGGTGAAAAAGAATGGTAATTAAGTGTAATGCATTGGTGGGATGGTTTTCGGTAAACTCGTGTGGAAGCTAGAGTTAATTCGCTCAACATTAATGTCAAGAAATGCAATACAATTATTCTCTTCATCTTCTTTTTCTATTTTAAATTTTATGTTAGGATGGATGGTGGAAATAGTATTTAGAATTGCAATTTGTGTGGAGGGGTCATTATAGAAAAGCAGGTCGTCAACGTACCTGCAATATAAAGAGATACTGAGTTTTTGTTGGTTATATATAACAAATGCTGTGTCTTCAATGAAAGTCATGGAAATTTCTGCCAAGATGGCGGATGCCAAGAGGCCCGTAAATAGACCTATTGATTGATTATATATTTACTCGTCGAAAACGAAAAATTGCATTTTAAAAAGCGCTGAAATTAGTGGAAAGATGTCTGAGGGTGTTCAGTCTAATCTCTGCTCTCGAAGCAGCAATTTCAATCCTCCCTGCCAATATCATTCCCACCCCACTCACAGCTTCCATCGGCAACATTATTCGAAAAACCCTCAAAACTTCTTACACGAAAAACCTGAACCAGTTGAAATTAATTGGTTTAAAAAGTTTCAAAAGCCTCAGCAACTTAAGAATTACGCCAGCCGACAAGGGAGGTGCAGCAGTTGTGATGAAAGAGTCCCAGTATAAAGACATGGCTTCCATTTTCTTAGATTCCACCCAAGGCCTGTCATTCTTTTCCCATAATCCAAAATCTGTTCTCAATTACAATAGAAAAATCATACGTACCCTCGTATCACAGGGTCACCTACCTGTTGCCACTGCCAAAAGACAGTCCCCTACAAATCCCCACGATTAAATTTGTGCCTAAGATACATAAATCCCGAACGACAATGGTTTGTTCTCGGTGCGATTGATTGTCAACTGTGATAATTCAGCCATCAAAGATTTGTCTTCTCTCATTTATAACAAACTAAAATGTTTCAATGTCGTTTCAAAATTTGCAATAGAGAACACGTCAACATTAATAAAAAAAAATAAGGATCTCAAGTATTCTGATAATTACAGGGTTTTTTTTCTCTAGATGTTGATGTGCTGTTCACCTCCATCTCCCCTGACCTTGTCGAAAAGCTTTGAACCACTTACAAAGTAAGCAATTTTCTAACCATACAGATAGCCAAACATCTTCTGACTTCTTTCCACTAATTTCAGTGCTTTTTAAAATGCAATTTTTCGTTTTCGACAAGAAAATATACAATCAATCAATAGGTCTATTTATGAGCCACTCAACATCTGCCATCTTGGCAGAAATTTCCATGATTTTCATTGAAGACACGGCATTTGTTATATATAACCAACAAAAACTCAGTATCCCTTTATATTGCAGGTACGTTGACGACCTGCTTTTCTATAATGACCCCTCCACACAAATTGCAATTCTAAATACTATTTCCACCATCCATCCTAACATAAAATTTAAAATAGAAAAAGAAGATGAAGAGAATAATTGTATTGCATTTCTTGACATTAATGTTGAGCGAATTAACTCTAGCTTCCACACATGAGTTTACCGAAAACCATCCCACCAATGCATTACACTTAATTACCATTCTTTTTCACCTACTGCCTTCAAAGTTAGCAATATCAATATGGCGATCAAACAAGCCTTTGACCTTTCCAATAACTAACCTAATTTTCTTGAAGAGATCAAAACAATCCGCAGCATTTTTTTGCTCAATGACTACCTGCCACTTTTCAAGAACAAATGTATAGCCCATGCCGTACGCTCTCATTATCACAACGACACCCTGCACTCCATTCAAATACGTTTCCATTCCATACAATCCTCATCTGTTCAAGGCCATCAATAAAATTCTATGCCCCTTCTGACAATAACTTCTTTAGAATTTTCAATCACAATAATCAAAAACTCCATGACAAAGACACTCTTTCCATGAAAGAAGTCGTTTACTCTATCCCTTGCCAGGGATACCAATGCAAATACATAGGCGAAACGCGACAAAAGCTCTCTCAACGGCTTTACCAGCATAAGTGTACGCTATTGATAATAAAGATTTCAATTATAACATGGCTTCGCACTCTCACAATCAATGCCAATCTTACTAATCCCTCCATAGTTTGTAGAGAAAAAGATCACTTCCTGCGAAAATGCAAGGAATCGATTCATATTCTCATGGACCCCCTGAGTTATAATGAATGCTTATCAGTTCAAAACATAGAAAAATATGGGTTTCACCACAAAAAAAAAAGTGTAAAATTAAAAATAGGAAAAAGAGGAGGAAAAAAAAAAGAGAGGCTCACATCTCACATGCATTTGAATGGCTCAGCAGCCAACACTGCTTTGAATACATTATTCCCCACACCTCATCTCTTATATAAAGGCATGTTTTAACTTTACTTATTCATTTGATAAAGATTCACTTAGAATCGAAACTAGTCGTCCTTATTTTAAATGTGTTTGTTCTAATTTTATCTAGCACATGTGCATCGGCGTACTCTTTTACAGTGATACCTCAGATCACGAACGTCTCAGTCTACGAACAAATCGGTTTACGAACACTATTTGCGAACAAATTTTGCTTCGGTTCACGAACATGCATGCCTGGAGCTCATGGAGCGCACGTGATTTGCAGTGCACAAAATCCTGCGCACAGCCATCCCCCAAGCAGCAACTCAGTTTGCCTAGCTTGTGTGGTTGCAGTGAAGTCCCAACAACAACTGTTGATATTTTAGTTTTTTCTTTACTTAATTAAATTTATCTATTATTATGGCTCACAAAAAAGCAGTGGAAATTTTAAATGATAATGTAATGACCTATTTTCGCAAAATTCTCAAGCAAACAAAAAGGCAAATTTCTCTGGATCGTTATCTTATGCAGTTCCTAACTGCCTCTCCTTCGAAGGAGTAATCTTCCTCCTCCTCCATCCCTGTGTGCCAGCAATTATCAACCACAAAGGTAAATTGTATATGTACTGTAAAATTAGTTTTATTTTGGTAATTAAGCTGCTTCCTTCTAATATTACTATTATTTTTATTTCCTTTCGGTATTATTTTCACAAATAAAGCCATAACATGTTAAAAAAAAAAAATTTCTAGGACAAAAAAACCTATTATTTGGATTTACAATAATTGCAACGAGAAAAAATGATTCGGATCACGAACTTTTTAGTTCACGAACAAGGTCAAGGAACGGATTATGTTCATGAACCGAGGTATCACTGTATTATCTTAACAGTGCACGTTAATACTTTTAACTTTCATTACTCAATGGCTCAAGAAATTCACTGTATCACAGTATTGACGAATAATTGTTTTAATATAGTTGTAATTAATTTATTGTAGATCTTATATGTTGTCAATAGGACACTAAGTGCCGTAGATTGCCCTGAAGTGCAACGGTCACTCAAAAAGTCCCTACATTTTTTTTCTCAGAATATATTTAATGTTTGAAATTATATTACATAGAAATGAATGCTTTGTTTAAACATACTATTTTTCTACATCATTGTATGGCCTTAGGCCAGTAGGAAACAAGTGCAAGGATGCCTGGCCACTACAAGATCTTCTCCTTTGCAGATAGCCATGTCTTCATTGATTGAACATGTTGTTGTCATCTACAAACCTTGTCCCGTGGATAGAATCTTTAAGTGACCCATAAACATGGAAGTCGGAGGGTGCCAGCAAGGTGGATAGAGTAGCATCATCCAACCCGCTTTGATGAGTTCTTCCCAAGTTCTCAGACTAGTGCGAGGGCGTGCAGGAGGAAAATGACAGCTGGAATCTTGTGAGGTCAAACTTGCTGAAAATGCTTCTTGAGGGTCTTCAAGGACCTAAAGTGTGCGTCTTAATTGATGGTCGTACCTCCTGGCATGACATCCATAAGAATGACCCCATCACTGTTCCGAGACACAGCCATCATGATTTTTCTGGCAGAGGGAATGGTCTTGAATTCCTTCTTTCTGCTAGTCCATTGATTGAATTTTTATCTTCGGTTCCAAGTTTCATTAACTTTAACGATCCAGGACAGAAGACCCTTCCCCCAGCATCTAACCGTTCTAATAATTCAGAAGAAATTTTTTTTTTTTTGAATTTTGTAGTCTGCTGTGAGAATTCATTGAACCCATCTTGTACATGCCTTTGAATATCCAAGAGCATGGATAATTGCAATTACACTTCCAATGCTTACTGACAGCTGTTTGGCAAACTGCTGAGTGGTGATGTCCCAATCCTCACAAATAATGGCATCTACGCGGTTCAACATGTCTGGTTTGGTAGATGTGGCAGAATATCCTCAAATCACGGAGATTGGTGTCTTCACTTCCTGACTCTTTAACTCTCTTAGTCCAATTGACTGCAAAACTTCCATACACAGCACACAAATGTATATGAATGTTCACCACAGTTTCTTTTTTCCGAACCAAGAATTCAATTACAGCTCATCATTTGTAATGAGAGTCATTCACAGATGCAATTTTAACAGTTTACTACAGCTCTGGCATCTGTTGGATTGATTTGAAACTCAGTACACAAATGAGAGAAACATTAAACTTCAAGCACGTAACAGTGCATTTTCCATATTTATTATTGGCTATGATAAAAAATGTGGGGATTTAATTTTTGAGCGACCTTTGTGAAAACCTGTCTTTAATGAGATATCTTAATATTTCAGTATACTTTTAAGTCATGTCCATTGTAAAAACCAGGAGATCCAACAGCAGCAACATTACGATGATGTAAGGTGGAAACACTACTAACGGAATGTTCCCTTTGGATCCTCATTTGTCTCAATGTGGGCCAATGGTTGTAAACCAATGGTAGAAAAAAATGAAGTAAATGCAAAATAAAAATTAAAGATTGCAAATAACTGCAAAGCTAAATATGTAGCTGAATTTTCTCTGTCAATACTGTGTCTATTTTTTAGTTGAACACATGGAGCAGTGTCTGTTTTCAAAACTGTATTTACGATAGCACTTATTCAGTGCTAAAACAAATTCATATTCCTAGAAATTTAAAAATGTTTAGAAATGGTTGAACACTCAATACAATTAATTTCTTTGAAATGCCACTTTTCTATTGAAATGTTCTTTGAGTAATTGTTTCAGTGAAAAACCAATATTTCCTCATCTATTTTGGTTTAATACTAATGAACATGGATTTTTATCCTATATTTAATTATAACGTATTAACTTTTATTTTATTTGTTTCATTCAAATTAACATTCACTGATAATAACTAACCTGCAACTGAACAGCTTCAAACATTTTTGGTATTTCTAACTTCCTTGAAGGAAATGGAAAGTAGAGTTGATTCATTCGGTCTCTTTCTTCCCACGATGCTTTTCGTAAAACTCCATTAGTATCACGTACGACTATCAGACGATCCTTTAAAATAAAAGTATGAAAAAAAATATTAACTTCAAAGTACCAACATTGTTAAGTTTGGAATTAAAAAGAAAAGTCAACTTGCTTTCTTTTAATTAACTCTTTTGATGACAGGACATTAAAGTCATTTAGATTATTAGTTAGAGAAACTATTAATAACAATTTCATCTTAAGTAGTAATACTCTCACAGTAAAGAGTAGATCAGACCTTATCTGAATTATATTCTTAAGTTCAGCCTTCATAAGAATGTCATCATTTGCAGACACAACACAATACTGCCTTTCTAATTGGTTAATGCAGAGTTTCCATACAAAAACCTGCCTCAGTCTTCCCAAAAAATAATGATGACTATAAAAGGAATGTTGAAGTTCAAAATGCTTCCCTTCACTTGCATCGCAACTGGAAATTAAGATGTTCAACAAAAAATAAAAACTATACTTTTATTAATCAACAATTATACAACTTTTATCAAACTACTAATATATGTCCTTCATGTATGCAGTTAATAAATTCATAAGGTTTCCACACAAGTTGAAAGTCAAATAATACTTAAAAACAATGTAGTTTTGACATACTACATAAAAGATAATAACAGCTAAACTGGTTCTGTTTATGTAAAGAAAAGTTTAATAATTGAAACTTATTTATTTTTACTATTTAGTAATGTCATCATAAATCTCCCTAAATTATAACTTAAAAGCTGATTGCAAGGGAGGTCAACCAATGAAGGAGATTACAAGAGATAAAAAGAAAGCAGTTTAAAAGATAAAAAAATAAATGAACTGAAATACTACAGGAATTATTTTTAAATTAGACACTTTCAAAGACAGATAAGTAAACAAAAGATATGCAAGAGTCTCAAGATATATATACTATTAAAATAGAATCTTAACTTAATAATTTTAAACAAATGTCTCATAAAAAGAACTAACTTTCTGTTATTCCATATAATCCAAATTAAAGAGGTGTTTAGACCTCTCTATAGGAAAAACTACTGGGTGAATTGCAACTAAATTTCGTACACATACTGTCCTGAGTATGCAATTTCAATTTCTGAAGAAAAAAAAAATAGTTCAAATTTCGACCGCTAAGGGTGAATTGTGGTGCTGCTTGTCCCTGTAATTTGCATATTGCCTTACTTATTTAAAAAATATCATCAAAAAAAAAAAAAGAGTTAATGTGCAATACCTTTATTGCAATCACATGTGGAATCACACTAACATCACATATACAGCTTCATGTGCCCTCCATTGGCTTGCTCTACAAATTGCATTTGCTGCACAACAAACTCGACAACAGAAAGCAATGCATTGAGTTGTGTCGCATGTTGCAAAATTCTGTCTGTTAACATTGCTAAGTTCGGAACACTGCACTGATAAACAAGGCTCTTTAAAGTAGCCCACAGTAAAAAATCACAGGGTTTCACTTCTGGTGATCAGGGTGACCATGCCGTGGGTAATGATCTGCTAATTAGTCTAACATTCGAAAATGTTTGCCGCAGTAAGGCTTTCACAGGTAAAAGTTATGTGAGGGGGTGCACCATCTTGTATGAAGATTGTGGTGTCAACATAATTCATCTCTTGAAGTGGTGGAATTACAAAGCTTCAGAGTATATCAGCATATCTGGAGCCGTTCACAGAGCAAGCATGTCACTGGTCCCGATGCTTTGCATTCTTCAAAGTAAGGACCAATGATGAAGGATGCCATGAAGCCACACCAAACCGTTACCTTTGGTGAGTGCAATGGAATTTGATGATGAACGTGATGATTATTGTCAGATCAAATACGAAAGTAATGGGTGTTCACAGCACCCTGCAAATGGAAATGAACTTCATCACTCCACAGTATTCGTCAAGGTCATGCATCATCCACCATCATTCTAGCAACAAATATCAATGCAAATGCTTTCCGCATATCATAAGCAGCAGAAACCAATTGTTGACTGTGGGATATTTTATAGGGGTAAAACTTTAAGGCATTTCGCAGAACTCTCTACACTGTCATAAACGGCATATCCATGTTATTGCATGTGAATTACTTCTTCCATATGCATTTGCGATTCCCTGCGCCATTACTGCAGTTGTAACTTCGTCTGTTCTCTGCAGTTCACTTGACTTGCAGCCTCGTCTGGGTTTTACAGCAAAAGTTCCTGTCTGTTCAAAATGAAAAATCATTTTCCAAAGATTAGTAATCATCAGTGGATGACATTTCCTTGATTTTGTATAGTCCGGGTACACCCTTAATGTTGTTGAACATGTTAATCTGAACTTTGTCGTAATTCTGAAGGTTGAGTAATCCATTTCCTGCATCCCTGGTAATTTGCATATTGCGACATTATCAAACAACCTCCACCTATAAGAACACAACCCTCTACGTAAAACTTTTAACTGCTGAGATGCCTTAAGTGCAGCAGAAGCATTGCTGTTTTATTGACAGAATTATTGATAGAAGAATTTAACAAGTAACTTGCAATGTGGTAAGATGAGCTTCACGATTCTGCGCTAATCATGGATTTGTGAAAAATACTTTGCGATTCCTTTTTAAGGTGGAGGTTATTCGATTATGTCGTAAGATACCAGGGATGCAGGAAATGGATCACTCCACCTTGAGAATTACGACAAAGTTCGGATTCACATGTTCAACAATATCAAGGACTATACAAAATCAAGGAAAATATCCAGTGAGCAAGACCAGTGTGACCGAAAAACCAGTGTGACTTGACGAATGTGGACAGAGTGTCTGGCATGCATTGCAAAATAAGGTTCCTGTGCAACATTGCTGCAAATAACAGCTGGGATCAATATTAGCATCGGCGTTTGAATAGTACAACATTCCTATATTCTATGAGGTTCAGGAGCAGAGAACCTATCCAGATACCACTGCTGACCACACAACACATAACTGTGCACCTCACTTGGTGAGGAAACCACCCTTAGATGATTCTAACTCTAGATGATTGGAAACGTGTAGCCTGGTCCAACATCACAGTTCCAAGTGTTTCAGGCAGATGGGCAACTCCGGGAATTGCAAAAACCTCACACCGAACTGGATCCCACATACTAACAAGGGACAATATATGGCGGTGGTGGCTCTGTTACATTACGGTGTGCGTTTAGCTGGCATACATTAGAAGCCTTCATATGTATGTAGATCTCTGTGACCGGGAGCTGCTATGTCTCCATCCTTGTAGATCATTTGTATCAGTTCATTTACTTCAACATTTCATCACTGCCAGGAATCCATAAACAGTGAACATTACGGAATTATCCTCAGTACTACAGAACACTGCTGGTGTCCATGTCATGTCATGTGTTTTGCTGTCATCCAAGAGTGAGGAGAAGCTATGCAGTATTAGACAGATATTGTAGTAATTTTGTCACTTCAGTGTGTAGATCTTAATAATTTTGAGGGAAGAAATGATAAGAATCATTAAACTGGTAAGGGTTTTTGCAAAAAAAGAAATACAGCAAACCTATGATCAACTCATTAAAAAAAAAAACCTAGAAAAGGAAAATATAAATATTAAAATATCTAATATAAAATCTATCTAATTAGGTGTGAAATTGAATACACTTCTTGATAGGTCAGGCCCATAGAGTACTATCTTAAGCGTAAGTTAACAATAATAATTTGGGAATCAACAATAACATAATTAAACAGGTTATTGGAGCATGATAAGCAAAAAACTGTTGGGCCAAAAAAGACCAAATTTGGTATATATACATACTATTCAGACCTTGGGATTTTGATTTCGCAGAAAAATTTTTTTAGTTCCAAATGTCACCACCACAGAGGGGGAACTGGCACTGTCAGCCGCTCAGTGACAGATCACAGAAGTCTTCAGGTATGCAGATAAAAGCCAAAACATGAGTCACTGTACACTGTCAGCCGCTCAGTGACAGATAACAGAAGTCTTCAGGTATGCAGATAAAAGCCAAAACATGAGTCACTGTACACTGTCAGCCGCTCAGTGACAGATAACAGAAGTCTTCAGGTATGCAGATGTAAGCCAAAACATGAGTCACTGTACACTGTCAGCCACTCAGTGACAGATAACAGAAGTCTTCAGGTATGCAGATGTAAGCCAAAACATGAGTCACTGTACACTTTCAGCCGCTCAGTGACAGATAACAGAAGTCTTCAGGTATGCAGATGTAAGCCAAAACATGAGTCACTGTACACTGTCAGCTGCTCAGTGACAGATAACAGAAGTCTTCAGGTATGCAGATGTAAGTCAATACATGAGTGGCATGGGTCAGTTTGACCTGCTTGGCATTGCTGTGAACGTTACTATATGCAATGCTGTGTTAATGTGATCGTGCATTGCTTGTAAAGTTTTATTACCAAAATATCAGTAATGTTTCCATTGCAGTACGGTTATTCCGAACAACGAATGACCTACAGAAAGGTCCCCTGAAGCTATTACCAATTTGCGAAACATGATCTCACATTTTGAAAATACCGGATCTTTACAAGTCCAACAAGAACATGGACGCAAACCAGTATCAAATGACGAAGTTGAAACTGTTGCAATGTCCGTAGTGGAAGCGAATGCAACTGGATACACCATATTCAACTGTATGGAAATGCATGCGCAAAGTGCTGAAGTTTTACCCTTACAGGATTAGCCAAGTCCAACAACTGGTTCAAGAGGATGTGGAAAAGATCCTGCATTTCTCTCACCCTTTCCTAGCTCGGATGGAAGTGGGTGAAGAGGCATATTTTTCTCTCAGCGGAACTGACAATACACACAACTGTCGGATTTGGGCTACTGAAAACCCTCTTGGTTTTGAGCAGATGACGTTGCCTCCACTGAAGGTCACAGTGTGCTGTGGTTTAACTGCCTCCTTCATAATAGGTCCGTACTTTTTCGAAGAACTACAACCAACAGGAACAGTGACATGTTCTGTGCGATATCAACAAATGCTGCGAAATTTTATTATTCCAGAACTTCAATAGCGTGGGTGTCTTGATATGGCTATGTTCATGCAAGATGGAGTGCCCCTGACATATGATTGACACTGCAGCAAGTCCTACGTCAGCATTTCACTGACCACATAATTAGTTCAGCATTCTCGACGACATGGTCTAACCATTCGCCTGATCACATGCCATGTTACTTTTGGTTGTAGGGGTTACTTGAAAACATTGGTTTACCAAGGACACACTTATAGTTTGGCAACATTGAAGGACCAAATACTGCTTCACGTGAAACAAATCTATAATCCATAGAATGCAGATTTTGGATGTGCAAGGACACCACATTGAACTGTACATGTAAGTGACTAACAATAAATCCTGTTGTCAGCTGTATGCTTTTATTTTCTATCCTACATCTGATAGCTCACTACACAATGCCAGTTTTTTCCCCTGGTGGCGTCATTTGGAACTAAAATTTTTTTTCTGTGAAATCATAATCCCATGGTCTGAATAGTATATATGTTACACCGAATCTGTGAAATTGCCTATTGCGTGAAATCGGCAAAAAATTGCCGAATTCATGAAAAGTGCAAGCCCGTTGCTTTATTCATGAAATAGGCAAATTAGCTGCCAAATGCGTGCATTGAGCAACAATGTTCTTGCTTTTTTCATGCATTGAGCAAAGTACACAGTGGCGCTCCAGTGGTGTTTTTTGCAACTAACCGTTTACTTGAGCAAAATGTCCAGTTAAATAAAGGACGTAGAATTGAAAGAAAATAAAAATAAAAACGACACCTTAAACTAATTTTATTAAAAGGTAGTTTCATGATTTGCATCGTGCGTAATCATCCTCTGAATTTTCATGATTTGCATCGTGCAACATCATCGTATGGAAATGGTCGATTTTCAATATGTTACGGCGCACTGCACTGCGCAAGCGCATTAGTTGTTTAGTTTCTTCGATTGCGAGTTTCTTTAAACACATACAGACTGTCACCGTCGTGCTTCATCCGATTCATAACAAGATTCCGGAAACTTAGAAACATCACTCATATGTTAAATTGAATTTGATTTGTATTTTTAAATGATTTGTTAAATAAAGAAATTTCAAAAGAGGCATAGATATTTGTAACCGAGAACCGATTGATAGCACTGTATTTGTATATTGTATTTTTAAAGGTTTGTTAAATAAAGATAGCTAGATTAAAAGAGGTGTTGATATTTGTAACCTTTTTGACTTGAAAATTAAATACATCAAATTATATATTATAATATTTAAATTTACTAAAACGCATTCAGCAAATAAATAAAAATGTCCAAGTTATGACACAACCTAAATCTATGCATCTTAATACAGATTCAAGTTAAATTCGACATCCGTTTCAAAATTACTTCTGCAACTGTCAAAATGACAATTTAAGAATTCCATACACTTACTGCTCATTGCACGCATTCGGCAGCTAATTTGCCCATTTCATGAATAAAGCAACGGGCTTGCACTTTTCATGAATTCGGCAATTTTTTGCCGATTTCACGCAATAGGCAATTTCACGGATTCGGTGTAACATATACACCAAATTTGGCCTTTTCTTGGCCCAACAGTTTTTTGCTTATCACACTCCAAACACCTCCTGTTTATTTATGGCCACTAGTATTTCAAAGTTATCATAAATTCTATTCTGTAATTGTTAATACTAAACAAATTGTAATTATAATTCTTTGAAATTTGTTTCACTCAAACAACATCATGGGTTAAGCAATAATCAACTTTTCTCCAAATACAAAAGTCAACACTTTTCCTTAGATTTACCAATATCTTATTTTTGGAAATGATATTGTCAATCTAACATTTCTGGTGCTCATCACTGAAAATTCTATTCTTTGTTGTCCTACAAAGTTGGCCATTTTTATACAAAATTTGTGTTAAGGGTTTGTTTTTCCTTTGACCATATAAGATCAATCTGTTTTCCAAAGATAATGCAAGAATAAGCACTTAACAATGTTCAACCTCATCCAGCATTTAACAAAGACTTTGTCTTACAACATCATTGAGCAGAATTTCTGCTTTTCAGGATTCTAACACAATAATGCAACACATAAAATCAGTAATGCAAAATATGTAAAGCAAAGCTAACTTCGCTTCCAACTTATTTAAATGCAAAATACTACATTTAAAAGAATTTCTTGTTTTCAAACTGTCTTGCATTGGACCCACCTAAAAGATAATGATAAAATGTAGGAATAAAAGTGATAAAAAATTTTAATAGACAGTAACTAATAAATTCCATCTAGATATCAAGAAAATCAAACCATCAATTCAGAATGGAATAGGATTGAAACCTTTATATAAGATAATGCAACACTGTAATCCTCATGCTTTTTTCATTCCCTGAAACAGAATAAGGTTTCTCATTTCTGCCAAAGAATTTATTTATTTCTTGAGAAGTGAATCCTTTCTTCCCACTTTTTGCCTTAATGGTTATTTTAAATTTTCTTATTATTATTATTCAAAAGAAAAAGTTGATTTCCTATTTTGAATTTACAACATATTTACTTACTCTATTAGATATTCCATAAGTAATATCTGTGAAGATTAACTTATGCTGTTCAAATGCAATTAATTCCGGATCTTCGGATAGAATTTCGTTAATAGGCTCCCTTTCCTTCAAAACTGGAGGCATCTGAAGCTTCTGCTTTGCTCTCACTTTGGCTTCTTCTTCCAACTATAAGCAATATTTATCAATTTATTTAATTTTTTTTTTCCTAAAATATTAACTGATAATTTACATCAAATATATAAAGCAATAAAGGATACGAAATACCTAAATTAAAAATCAGCTCTATTATTACCTTTTTTAGTTCTTCAGTTGTTACAAATTGATAGGTTGGTTCTTCAATTTCTGCTTTTATATGCTTGAAAACTTTTCTCACACTGAGTCCCGTCATCTTATAGAGCAACTCCTGCACTTTCGGATTAAAAAATATCGGTGCTGGATCACGATCTCTAAGTACTAAGAAGAAATGAAAGAAAACGCTATAGTTTTATTTCAAATGGCGAACCTCGTTCAAGAATCGAATAACTTACTTCTCTTGTGAAACATAAACCGCTCATTCATTCGAAAAGGGAAATTAAACCACAAAAAATTTAACTAAGCAAAAATTCTTACATTTATTAACATCCGTGTTTCAAAGAAAATTTTAGTTGTGAATTTCTTCATAAATTTAAGAGATCAGGAAGATATACTACAAAGCAATTAATAATGCCTACCATTTGAATGAGTACTGCAAAATGAACATGATGATGGTTTTGTAATTCTGAACGTCTGGTTAATTCTTTTGCTTAATGTATTCTTCGTGAAGCGAAACCATTTCATCGTATAGGAGGCCGCCATGTTCTTTTCACAAGTGACACCTGGCGGGAGGCAGAAGAACATCATCTTCATCACTTCTAAGAGAAAAAATGAAGAAAGTTCCTTTTATTTCGTTCACGTTTCTGTTGGCTTCTTTGTTTTATATTATAAAGAAAAATACTGATAATTTTGCCAGATTTGCAATTTAAAAAATATGTAATAAAGAACCGGAATAATTTCGCAACTTTCGCGGAAGTTCCATGGTTAAACTAGATTCGAAATCATTGGAAGAAATTTAAAAATTCCGAACCAAGTCCTTGATGTAGACTTTTAAACAAATTCAACTTCATTTCTTGAGCATTTTTTGTTCAGTTTTTTTAGTTAGTGCAGAAGTAAAATCGTCCACAGTTCTAAAGTGAAGCATCAAATGTTACAACTAATATAAAAGTACCTTAATTTTAATGATATCCTTTTAATCTTTTTCATTAAAAAAATGGAAATTCAGACAACTAAATCGGCTGTAATAGAAAAGCCTCCTCTTTCTCATTGGATTCAGGAACATAAATATGATTCTCGTTATGTTAATATGGGGAATTGGCAAGAAGACAGAATGGAGGTAAGACTAGTAAGATTGTACTGAAAAATTAAGTTTAAAACAAAACAACACCTTTAAAATTAAAATCCCTTATAGCTACTTGTAGCACTTGTATGTAGAGACCTCCTTGATGCTGGAAAGGAGAACTGGTAAATACTTTTGTGAACATTTGCTGTTAAATTCTACTGTATCTTTCTTGCATAAGTTGTATTAAGACACTAGTTTGGAGACAGCGAGGAAACACTAATGTTAAAATCGACTGGCAAAACTTTGGTCAATAGCGTGCAAATGTTAAGATATTTACCTTTTAGTATCACAGAATGCTGTAGGGTCACCAATGCTCCCTCCTATTTTAATAAAATTGTTTCCCCCAAAAATATTCAAAAACTAGTACATTCGTAATTTAAAAAAGATATCTATCAACATTTGGATTAACTAAAATTAACCAAAATTAAAATAAAATAATACAATTGAAGGGTTTGTAAGCATAAAAATTGGTGAAATGCGTTCAAAATTGGAATTAGAAAGGAGATGAAGGGGGAATGAATGGAGCGCTCAGAGGAAAAGTGATTGTCTCCAACAAAATCTATACACATTAACGGTTTTTATTCCCACAATTAAATATCTCCATTTTTTGAACATTATATTGAAACTCTGTCAATTAAAATGTAGTAGTGGCTATCTGTTTTAATTGATCTTCGTTGTCTCCTCTTGTTTATAATATTACAATGATTAGATGGTTGATTTATGGTGCTTTTCTGATTTCTATCCATCACGTGTCGGTTAGGAAATATTACCCGAGTAACACACCAATAATATTTCCTGACACGAACATTGGTCAGTAGTGGGTCAGGGTTGGCGAAGATTGGGATATTATTGTCTACCAATATTGGCTAATTTGACCATTTACATGCAAGTATTTCAATAATTTTTATTTCATATTATTCACTAATTCATAATAGATTACAGAAGTGTTTTAAATTTATTTGGCAAATTATATTTCGAGTTTTTTGAAAGTGTTGGTTTAAACTTTTGCGATTTGTTACTGCTTTTTTTCTTAAAGTTTTGACAAGTTAAAAAAAAACCTCTCTACCTGAAACAATCATCAGATATTTACAAAGGTTAAACAAGGTTATTTTTTTTTAATCTGAGATCTTTTTTTCTTTTATAGCAGATATTAATTTTTATGTTGATGTTAAAAAAGGCTACAATAAATAATGTAATTTATAATTAATAATTTTCTCACAAGAACTATAAATTTGTTTTATGTATTTTTCCAATTATGTTATGTAACTTACAACCTAAATGGAATAATTCGTAAAACATATTGTAATTCTTGTAAAAAAAATTTTATATAGATAAAACATGTAGGCCAGTACAAGGTCCGTTAACTGATTAAATTATTAAAGTTTTTAAAATAAGGAGAAACTTTTTGCATTTTAGATTCTATGTTATTTTTAGGAACTCGGCATTTTTCCATTAACTCTTTGAAATTTTTAACAATGACCTCTGTACAATGGCCTAAATACAAGACTTCTAATAAAAATTGACCAGTCTTTAGTAAAACTAGGAGGAAAAACTTACTCAAACAAATTCCAATATATTTTTTTAATCATTGCTTAACAATTGTGTGTGGCTGTATCGAAACAATTCTATTTAGCGTCTGGTGTGAAGTAGTTTTGACTCTGCTCTTCTTTACATTTTATTGATTTTTAAGACATATAAAACAAATTTCCATCATTAGCGTTTATATCCGGAAAGTTCGTGCCGAGTTTGAAGGAAAATTGAAACGCAGCACATTTAAATTTTGGTATAAATTTATTAAATTATGTAGGTGTCATTCTATTCCATAACCTTTCTCCATCGTTCAGGCAACGTGAAAATTCTGTCCTTCCAGAACCTCTCAGGTTTTTCGGCGAAAAACTTTTATATGTTTTTTTATCTTGGCCAAAAAGTTGAAGTTTTTTCCATTAAGGGAATTTTATAATAATCGAAATAGGTAGAAATCTATTTATAATTGGATGGGGTAAAACATCCCATCTAAGCTCCAACAACTTTTGTCGAGTTGTCAAAGTCACATGAGGTCGCGCATTGTCCTGATGAAACACGACGCCCTTCTGATTCGCTAATTCTGGACGTTTTTGTTCAATTGCTGACTTTAATATGTCTAATTGGGAGCAATACTTTTCTGAATTTATCGTCTTGTTATTTGGTAAAAGCTCATAATGCAGGATTCCTTTCCAATCCCACAAGCCACAGAGCATGACCTTCTTAGGATGAAGACCGGCTTTTGGGGTGGCTAAAGGTGGTTCCATCTGCTTTCCCCAATACCTTCTTCACTTCACATTATTATAAATTATCCATTTTTCATCCCCCATCACTAATTGTTAAAAAAATGGTATCTCCTTGTTGCGTTTGTAGAGCGAGTCGCAAATGGAAATGCGATCCATCAGATGTTAAATCGTAGGGAACCCATACATTAAAACGGTTTGTGTAGCCAAGCTTCAGAAAATGCTCGTGGATGGTGGATTTTGATATTTTTAACATTTCTGCTGATTCACATGTCGTATAGCGTGGGTTATTCTCGATCAGTGTTTTAATCTGATCTTCATCTGTGGTGGAGGGCCTTTCCGGCCGTTCTTGATCTTCAAGGTTGAAATCACCAGCTTTAAACCTAGCAAACCCACTTCCGCATAGTTCTTTCAGCTACAGCATCTTTGCCATAAACAGCGCATATGTTGTTTTCTGCTTGTGTGGCATTTTTGCCTTTCCGGTAAAAGAAAGCATTAAATGCGTATAATGCTCTTTGTTTGCTTCAGTATTCAAAGGCTTATACAACTGACAAAAATTAACGTATCGTAATCAAATTTTTTTCCAAAAAATGCCTGAAGTACTGTCTTTTATAATATGTGTGCATGTCATTTGTTTTCAATCATTCTGATATATTCAGGGGTGTCCTCATGCCACCTATAGAAAATCGGCACATACTTTCCGGAAGACCCAATACAAACACAAGGCATGCAAAATCCATCAACGCAATGATTGCTGCTGTGCTGACATGTATCTTATTACAATATTTGCGTTTAATATAGTATAATATAATAAAAATCATCCTGAAATACAGTCGGACCTCTATTTAACGAACCTCTATTTTGCGAACTTTTCTTTGGAACCAAGAACATTTTGCTAATTTCTTCATAAAATAACCTCCAAATAGCGAAGTGCATTTTCTATTTAACGAACTTTTTTGAGGATACAGCTGAGGGAAAAAGAAGAAATTAACGATGATGTTCTGATTGATGATTATCTTTCACTCGATTTTGGAGTTGAGACCTCGGAAACACTAACTGAATCGGATATTTTGGACAGTGTGAAAAATAAAAACAATACAGCTTTTAATTGCGATGAAGATGGAAATGATCATGATGCAGAAATCAAAAAACCTTTGTAGGATGAAATGCTAAAATCATTTGAATCAATCCGACGCGGATCACAATTTGAAGAAAATACGCTAAGGGGTTTTTGGTGCTTTGCAAAGATGCGAGACATACTAGAAGCGAAAACACTTTTTCAAAAAAAAAAAAAAAAAACCTCAGACAAAATTAACAGACTTTATTAGTAAAATTTAAGTACACATGTGGTAATCTATGCTTTATGTCATTAAAATTATTACTTTTTTTAATAATATTTATTGTTTAAGTATTTTAAATCTGTTTTATGTACTTTAAATTAATTTTAAAAGGTGAATCTCTATTTAACGAATTTTCTATATAACGAACTTTTGGGGGGGATTTAGCGACTTCGTTAAATAGAGGTCCGACTGTACTGTGTTTTTCAAAATTTAAAATAAAAATATTATGTGGAAATTTGAAAAGTAGAAATCCTTTTATATAAAAACTGTTATTGTTATTACCGGTACTATAATCATAGTTGTCTGAGAACACTTGTGACTTTCATCTTGCAACCAAACAAAAAAAACAACTCAACACATCCCAGTGCTTTTTATTTTTCGACAAAAACAACAAACTTCTGAATACCTTCATAATTTAATTTAGTGTAAGGAACTCTGTAATATAAAATAGTTTAACGTGCACATTGTAAATAACAAGAGATGCCGACACACAAATATAGATAAAAAGCTAAACACATTAAAAAGACTATACAACTGGTTTCGATTCGGTGACACGAATCTTTAACACTTTTTAAAGGTTCATGTCACCGAATAGAAACCGGTTGAGTAGTCTTTTTAATGTGTTAAGCTTTTTATCTACATTTGTGTCGGCGTCTCTTGTTAGGAACTCTTTAAATAATTGTTATTCCTTGATTTGTGCCAAAAAAGCAATTTTTAAAACTTTTTAGCCTTGAATTTTTTTTTTTTTTTAGCTTTTCATTGTCAATTTTAATATAGTGAGAGCAAAAGCCTTATCATTTATTCAAATAAAATGTAGATCTAATTAAATTTAGGAAGGAAAGCATTCTTTAAAGTTTTAATATTATAAATAAAGTACAAAGGAGTACAAATGGAGAACCGTCATTTTTTTCAAAATTTGAGCCTTTATTGTGAGAAAATGGTTACATAATTACTCTTCAAAATACTGTCCATCGCTAGTAACAACTTTTTCCCATCTTTCTGGCAGCATACGGATTCCGTGTCGAAAAAACTGCCCGTCTTTTGAGTTGATCCACGAATTGACCCAATTTTTGGCTTCTTTATAAGAACGGAACCTCCGTGTGGTGGCCGGAGTAAGAATAGCCCCAACGTAGTTCATGCATGTCGTAAAAGGCGACTTAAATGATCACCCAGTGCCTGGGGGTATAGCCGGGCCACCCTGACTCCGGGGTTTTAAATAGGAGTCCTGGTCCTCCAGGTTGGGGGTTGGACGTAGGACTAGCTATTCTACTCTGTAAAACCTTCTTGCTACGAGACCTGACAATATTAATAGCCGAATTGATTTTTGTGGAACTAGACCTAGGAACGATAAACGAAGAAATGATTTTTGGGATGATGTGGAACGCGATTTGAAAAAGCTCCAGGTACGAGGATGGAGGAGAAAGGCGCAAGATAGAAAAGAGTGGGCTCATATTGTTAAGGAGGCCAAGGCCCTACATGGGCTGTAGTGCCATGGAGTTAGTTAGTTAGTTATAAGAACGGAAGTGCTGTTTAGCCAGGCCATGCGTCATCGATTGGAATAGGAGGTAGTCGGAAGGGGCGAGGTCTGGAGAATACGGCGGGTGGGGTAGGATGTCCCATTTCAGTGTTTTCAGATAGGCTTTCGCAACCTGAGCAACATGAGGCCGAGCGTTGTCGTGCTGCACTTTGTCATGTCTCTGCTCATAATCTGGTCATTTTTCCTTCAATGCTCGGCTCAAACGCATTAGTTGTGTTCGGTAGAGAGCTCCTGTGATGATTTCACCCGGGTGCAGCAGCTCATAGTACATCTTGCCGAGCTGGTCCCACCAAATACACAGCATGATTTTCGAGCCATGGATGTTTGGCTTGGCCGTCGTTGTTGATGAATGGCCGCGGTATCCCCACAATTATTTTCACTTTGGATTATCGTAATGGATCCACTTCTTATCCCCAGTGACAATGTATGCAAAAAACCCTTCCTTTTTTGTCATTACAGCAGCTGTTCGCACGTGAAAACACGCCGTTTGATGTTTCTTGGCTTCAACTCTTATGACACCCAATTTCCTTGCTTTTGCATAATTCTCAAGGTTTGCAAACGATGTGAAATGGCTTGTTCAGTCACGCCCAATGAATGTGCAAGTGCTTGTTGCAATTGACATAAATCACCGGTTCGGGATGCTCCTTGTTTTCCACGCCGAAATCGCCCATTTTGTAGCATTGAAAATATTTGCGACACATTCTTTCACTAATAGCAACCTCATGTTCATGTCTAATGTTCATAACATAACTGAGGGGAAAAAAAATTAACCTACGTTACCTTACAGAAAGAAGGAAAAAAAAAGAAAAGAAAAAAAAGGGTTCCTATCACCAGAATCAAACCTCGGATCCTGAGATTGTTGAGCAGAGGACTTAAGCACCAGACTACAACAACACTTATTTAAACAGTACAACAGGAAGTTAATAAGCTAACACTAAAAAATCGATTAAAACAACCTCAAATATCTCAAAACGCTTGAGGATTGGTCCCACAACCCATATATATTTTTGAAGTACAGTAGAGTCACGCTATTCCGAAAATTCGCCTATTCCGAACAGAGTTCAGAAAAAAATACAGATTTTTTTTTTAACTTAAAACAGGAGAATTTAAAAAGATGTTCGTGAAGAAAACGTACATTTATTGTTATACAAAGAAGTTAAATAGAGACATACACAGAGCCTAAGCTTGATGAAAACGCCTGAAACCAAATTGGAATGAAAGCTGGTTACTTACAGTACATGTCGGCTCCATTTATACAATTCTGTAGAATCATTTTTAATCACTGCTAAACACAAAAAATAACTAATTTACACACACTTAAGAAGTAAAGACTTAATTTAATTTAGACACTTAATAGGCACTTAATTTACGCCTTAACAAGTCAATATGTTGATATTATTCATGAAATCCGCCTATTCCGAATTCCCGCTAAATCGAACAGTGTTCGGTCCCAATTAGT
>JAFIDM010000002.1:77875319-77902240 GCA_023159025.1 Thereuonema tuberculata | reverse complement strand
AGTATGCATGTCCCAACAATACAACTAATGACATATTACAAGCAGCACATGATCATTTCTGCACTGCACTAGCACAATACACAGGCACAAACCCCACACTCAGGCCATCACTCCCCAAAGTACACACATCAAAACAACTCTCTACAGTCATACACCATCTAAACACTCATACTATCCCACAACACCTTGACAATATCCAAACATTAGAAGATATATACAAAACACTGTACTGCGCGGCACACGGAACCATTCGGGCACCTTGAATCAAACAGCACTACATACCTCCCACTGCACGGTCACAAGAATACATCCCCCCTTGGAGACGTCGCCTTGAGGGCCGCATCAGCGATCTTGGAGGAGACATATCCAGGCTCACACAGTACTGTGCAGGAAACAAAACAAAGAAACTTATGTCCCAGGTTAGGAAGATATTCAAGCACATAGACACTCGCCCTTCATACTCAAACCATCATACCCAGGATAAATAACATTTTGACACACTGAAGCAAAAACTGAGTGCACTTACAAAAAGATTACAAAGATATAAATAGTGCACTCTGCGCACTAACAAACAACAGAACAACATTTTCCAATACAATGAAAAAAAATTCTACAGATCCCTTACATCTCCCTCTACTACATCCAATACAAATATTCCCACCAACGAGGCATTACATGAATACTGGTCGTCTCTGTTGTCCAACCCATCAACAATGACAAAGTACCATGGATCACAGAGCAACAACAAATCCTGAACACTTACCCTACATGTCTTTCCACGATATTACTCTCGCAGACATACAAAAAGCATTAAATATGCACACAACTGGAAGGCTCCTGGTGCAGATGGCATCCAGAACTTCTGGATCAAGAGGTTCATGTCCCTGCGTAGGAAGTTACCTATTACACTCACTGACGTAATCCAATACCCAGAACATATGCCTCTTTTCCTCACACAGAGTGTCACATACCTACAGAGCAAATACACTGAAACAGCACATCTTGGAAACTACCGTCCAATCACTTGCCTCCCCACACTTTACAAACTCCTCATCTCGTACCTTGCAGACAAAATCTACACACACAATAAAACACATAACATCCTTTCCGAACAGCAGAAGAGCTGTGGCAGGAATTCCCAGGCTTGTAAGGAGCAACTTCTTATTGTCTCAGTTATCCTGTGACAGGCGTGCGCAAAGAATAGGAACTTACATATCGCATACATTGACTACAAGAAGGCATTTGATTCAATCCCTCATTCCTAGCTCCTATATACTCTTCATCTTTACAAAATACACCCCAAATCATGGTATTCCTGGATACTGCAATGAAGAGTTGGAACACAACATTATACCTATGCACCTCCAAAACCTCCATCACTACAGTCCCCATTCCCATAAGGAGAGGTATTTTCCAGGGAGACTCCATGAGTCCTCTTTGGTTCTGCCTCGCCTTGAATCTATTAAACCACATGCTAGACAATACAAAACACGGTTATAGGCTTACCTCAGGCACTCTGACACCATACAAAATCACACTCTTACTCTACATGGATGATATTAAGCTCTAAGCCACAAACAATGCACAACTTACTAATTTACTAGAAGTCACAATACAGTTCACCAAAGACATTGGAATGGAATTTGGAATCGACAAATGCCATAAGCTACATATAAAACATGAGAAGACTACGAATTTGTAGGGTTTTGAACTGGACCATGGGTTGGCCATCCAATCTAAGGAAGAGGGAGAGACCTACAAGTACCTGGGCTTCCAGCAAGCACGTCATTGACAAATCAAACATCAAAAACGCACTCAAGAACATAGCCCGTGCTCGCATTCACCACATCCTCAAATCACAACTCAATGCCAGAAATAAAATTAAAACCATCAACACTTTTGCCATCCATACACTAACATATTCTTTCAGCAAAATTCCATGGACAAACACCGAACTCGAAGTACTACAATGCACAATTCGCACTACATTCATGAAACATAATATGCACCACCCCAAGTCCGCCACGGAAAGGATGACTCTTTCCCGCAAGGAGGGAGGCCGAGGACTCATCAACCTCATCACCGTACACGAAAAACAAGTATACGCACACTTAGGGAACACTTCCACAAAAGAGCACAACACTCCCTCACTCCATTTAGCCATTGTGAAGGCTGACACACACCTCATGCCCCTGGACCTCGAAAACTCTTATCCAACACTCACTACTCACTCAGCAGCTACGTGAATCATGGGCTCATAAGGAACTCCAAGGCAGACATCGCCACGAACTCAGCTAGCCTATGTCAACATGGAAGTGCCGAACAGATGGCTGGCGAGGGGTGAGCTGTTTGGGAAGACTGAAGGGTTCAGGATTGCGATATAGGACCAAGTCATCCTCACAAGCAAATACCAAAAACACATTCTACATGATGCAAATACACATGACAATAGATGCAGGAAATGCCACAGTACGCATGAGATGATCAATCACATATCAGGCTGTCTCCTTCTCTCCCAAACAGACTATCACCACCGACACAATCAGATAGCGTCGATCGTTCATCTACAGCTAGCACACAAACACTCACTTATTAAGAATACGCTCCCATACTACAAGTACACACCACAAAGCTTATTAAAGTCGCCCTCACATAAGCTGTTCTGGACCGCCCATTCACACAGACAAAACCATAAATGACAACTGACCTGGATTTCTAATATTCAAATTTCAACATAAAATTTTTACTTCCAATTTCAAATGATATAGTATTTCAGGATGATTCTATTATAATAATACATATAAAATGCAAGTATTATAATAAAACCCCAGTATAATTATTGTTAAGCAATGATTAAAGAAATTTTATTGGAATTTGCTTATTTTTTTTTTTCCCTAATCTTACTAAATTATAAGTCATGTATTTAGGCAATTTAAATTGCAAAAACAGAAAAAAGTATGTAAAAACAAATTTATAATTTGTCTTCATTGTTAGTTAATGGATAATTGCTGAGTTAGTAATAAATAATGTACAATCTCAGATGCAAAAAAGTTTCTCCTTATTTTAAAGACTTTAATAATCAGTTAATTGACTTTTTCTGATTTACATGTTTTATAAACAATTTTTTTTACAAGAATTACAATATGTTTTACATATTTTTTTACAATTTGTTTTACAAATTATTCAAGTTAGATTAAAAGTTACATTACCTAAGCGGAAAAAATATGTAAAACAAAGTACAGATAAGTTTAAAGTGCAGCCAATTTAACAATAAAGGATGGAAATACAGAGCTTGCACATAGGTTAGCTTTTCGGCCTTGAGCAAATTTTTCTTTGTAATTAAAAGTCTTTGCGCCTTTGAAGGCAAAACTTTTTAATGCTGTACTTAATAGTTATTTCTTTTATTGTTTATTGTTTTGGGGGTCCCACTTCTGAGAGAGGGCATGGGATCCATAACCTTTCATGCCTTTCGGAACTTATCTTCAAGATAAATTTGGCTGATGAGTCCTAATAACGACAAAACAGTTGTCCTAGATTCCCGTCGATGATAAGCTCAAGGGGTGAAAGCTAACCTATGTGCAAACTCTTTATTTCCATCTTTATTGACAAATTATAGTTCTTTTAGAAAAATTATTGTTGCTTTTTAACATCAATATAAAAATTAACATACAATTTTCTGCTATAAAAGAAATAAAAGATCTGAGATTAAAAAAAAAATTCTTGCCTGTTAACCTTTGTAAATATTTTTGAAGTGCTGATCATTCCAGGTATAGACTTTTTCTTAGCTTTTTATCAACCTAAATAACAGTAAGAGATGGCAAAAGTTTAAGTAAATCTTTTTAAACTCAAAATAATATTTCCCAAATAAATCCAAGACACCTTATGTAATTACACTGGTCTGCATGAAATTCCTCCCTCAAAAAAAACAAAAAATGGGTGGACTTCATAAATTTGAGGAATCCAAATATTTGTATAGGTCCATTTTTGTGGGAAGGCCTTTTATTTTTTTAGAAAATAAGGGATTTTTTTAAAATAAATAAACATGATTATATTCCTTTTCAGAGTGCTTTAATCCTAGGTTTTATTACATGAGATGATCCCTTATATGAGGACTCTTTTGCTTCTAGATCCATCGTGTCTTTTCTAGTAACTTCATTTAGAATATAAATAGGTATGCATTAGATGCTGTAGCAAAGTCGATGTGAATTGATACATACACAAGTGCTGGTTTGTTCACTAAGTGCTTTTAACATTGTGTTTTGTGTTTTCTATCTGCTTTGTGAGATCAGTGCTGCTGATTCAAGTAGTGTCTCCTTAGTACTTTTTGCAAAATAATTTTTACAGTGTAATGTCACAGTCATCATCATCTTGCAAAAATCAATCTGACAGCTTCTGCTACATATTTGGGGAAATCACCTTAAAAGCACAGAGAAAGGAGCTGATTGTACTTATTTAGATTCATATGTCAGTGATCAAGATAAAGTTTGGGCCCCAAAAACTTGGTGTAATATATGTTTGAGAAGAGTAACTAGATTGGTAAAATATTAAACACTGAAGACTTCATTGAAAGCAGTTCTATTAGACAATAGTAAGGAACACCCTTTGGGTCAAGAGATTCTGCTTTAAAAAAATCAATACAAACAATATGGGTTAAATGCAGACTTCAAAGTAATTGATTTGTTGACTGGTCTACAAGGAGGATATGCAAATGTTTTGTATTTTCTGGGTCAACTGTGCAAAAGAGCACCACCATGTGATGAAAACAAGGTCTGATCAAACTGAAGTTATCCCTGGTGAAAAGAACACAGCCCATGCGGCATTAGTAGATAACACAAAAATATTAAAATTAATTAATATTAGGATTAATAAAGAATTTTGTGAAAGCAATGAATAGAGAAAGTGCTACCACTTTTTAGGCAATGTAAGAGCAGACCACTGTAAAGAAATCGATGAAGAACTAATTTTTTTCTTTTATATAGCTTTTAGATGAAATATGTCCCCAAAGTTGCATTTTTACATTCACACCTGAATGTTTTTCGCAATTACGGATGGACACGGGGAAAGGTTCCATCAAGACTTATCCCTGATGGAAAAAAGATAATAGTGGAAAATGGGATGAGAGTATGTTAACTAACTACTGTTGGACCATACAGCGATAAAATATGAAAGAAAGAAGACAACAACATTAATATAATATAAAATAAATATAAATTTTAAAATTATTAGAATTTATTAGTATCTGATTAAACTTTTTTTGCAATGTAAATAAATATTTGGTTAAATATATTTATCTTCTCTGAGTAATATAGCATTTTTCTTTATTGAATGAAAATTTTAACATACATCTAATTATAAGTTATAAAACACAATAGACAAACACTTTAATCCCACAAGTTGATTTAAAAAGGATTAAAAAGTCATTAAAAATACATTAGAGTATTGGAGAGCTTTCAACGCCTACAGGTTGACAAGGAAGCCACGTAGGCTTCGAAAGCTCTCCAATACTGTATTTTTAATTAAATATATTTTTTAAATTAGACAGAGTTAGTCTATTGCATTTTTTTTATTGAACCCAAATCTCTAGAACCTGTGGATTATAGAACAAAATAGATTTGGATTCAGAGCCCTCAAATATAAAAATCAGACAACATTTTGAAAGGGAAGGAAAACAAGTTATTTTTTGCAGTCCAGCCTAATCAATTAGTAGTTAATATCAAATAAAAATTAATCGAATGGATTTGTGTATCACAATAATAAAAATACTTTAAAAACACAAAGTTTCAATATCACTATTTTTCTTAAATAGATCGTTATATAAAAATATAACATAAAGATGTTTCGAATTGGCCCTGCAAAACTTTGTCAATCTGTCCATTAAAATTCAAAAAGTTGTGTTAATATAATGGTTGATTATGTGATTGGACAATCCTATGTTGATAGAGAGGTTACTATAAATATAAAAAGATTCTCTAAAAGTTAAGTCAAAAATTTTTTTTACTAACAATCAAAATTAATTTTGTGAAAATCAGGACGATGACCTGTATTAATGAAGTGTTTAACAATATTTGATTGATCTTGATTCAATTGCTCAAACATTTGTTCATGTTGTTTCCGTCTTTTTTTTAAATCTGTGTCGTCATTCCGTAACAACTTCTCTTGCATCCCCTGCATGGAATGGAATAAACCAAATTCTTATTCTCTTCGATCTCCTCCTGCGTCATTTTGATCTGGAACTTAATAATTTTATAATTCTTATTTACAACATTAATACTAATATTAGTCAGTAATTTTTTTAAGAGAGTGATTTAAGCAAGGAACATAAGGAAGGACACAATAATAGTAAACTGAAGTCATTCTCTTAAAAAATTACTGAATAATATTAGTATTAATGTTGTAAATAAGAATTATAAAATTATAAATTTTAAGGACAAAATGATGCAGGAGATCGAAGAGAATAAGAATTTGGTTTATTCCATTCCATGCAGGGGATGCAAAAGAAGTTATTACAGAATGGCGACACAGAATTTAAAACAAGACGGAAACAAGATGAATTAATGTTTCAGCAATTGAATCAAGATCAATCAATTATTGTTAAACACTTCGATACTGGTCATCGTCCTGATTTTCACAAAATTAATATTATTTGTTTTGGGAAAAATTATTTTGACTTAACTTTTAGAGAATCTTTATATATTTGTAGTAACCCCTCTATCAACATAGGATTGTTCAATCACATGATCAAGCATTATATTAACCCAAGTTTTTGAATTGTAACGAACAGATTGACAAACATTCACAGGGCTGATTCAACGCGTCTCTATTTTATATTTTTGTATAATGATCTACAGTATTTATGAAAAATAGTGATATTAAAACTTTGTGTTTTAAAGTATTTTTATTTTTTCAAATAAAAATTAATTTAATATAAATAAAAATTATTGAAATAATGGCTTGTAAAATGGCGAAATTGGCCAATATTGGCTGAGCAATAATATCCAATCTTGGCCAACACAGAATCAGTATTGAGAAATGTTAGCCCAACACTGATGCCAATATTGGCAAAACTAGTTAAAATGTTTACTGCACAGTATTGGCCCATTATTAGTATGTTACTAAGGATCTTACACTGGCAGATATCTACTGTCTGATGATGTTTCTGTGTTATGCCCATCTTTTAATTTTGTACAGTTTACTTTGTCACGATTTTTTTCATTCCCTATTTCTTTTTCCTTCAAAATCGTGTCACTGTCATTTCAATTCCTTTTTTTCCTTATTTTTTCCCCTCTTACCCGTATCCTCCTTTTACCCCTTTTCAGGAGACTGCTATGTTAATTGACGAATTATTATAATTATTGTGCAAAAGTTATTTTTATAAGAATATTTTTCCTTTTATCAGTCACTTTTAGAGTGCACTATTTATGCCTAATTCCTTATTTCCTTATTATTTTGTCTGTTTTTGGCTTGCGATGTGATTTGATTAGCCTGACCGTCGCAGTGCTAACTAAGTTATCGATAATGTCAGCACGCTGCCTTTCGCGGGCTTTGCTTCTGCCGAACCCTGATTGGCTAGAATATTAACACTTTTACAAACTTATTTATACCACTCCCCACCGGAGATAAAAAATTAATTCCTTTGTACCCGAGTGAAGATGTTGTAGGAAAGTTTTGGTGGTGTGAGACGGTGGCCGCTGCCGGCCAGGCAAGGGCTAGCCGAGGCTTCCCGAAGCCAGGGAAAGCCATCCCGGCGCATCAGACTACGAACTTTGGATACTTTGAGCTCAAGAACCTAGAGAGAATGTCCGTACCCCGTATCGATTTACGCTCCGGATATTTGAGCGTTTGGAAATAAAATTTGTGCTTCGTAATCAACTCATTGATTTGCGCCCTCCCCCACAGCCTGAACGTATGACAGAGAAGCCTCACTTCTTCAACCTGAGATTACGAAAAGAGACTTGGACTTCAAAGCAAGGTGTTTCACGGTTCGTTCGTCCGAATGCCCGCCGACGAGTTTGGAGGAAACCGACGATATGTGTGTTCAGACCCCGGAGAGACGTATGGGAGAGCTATCCGAATGCCCAACATATTAGCTACTTGTAAGTGAAACCCTTCTTGACTTTAATAACTTCAGCCTTCGCAGCCAATAACTGTCCCTGAGTGCGATCTGAAAAGCAAGAACTGCGTTTCAGTCTAAAGTAATAGGTGAAAGTGATTCTATGATACCCAGCTGTAATGTAGTCGATTACCGTGTGCCTGAGCCGGCGAAGCGAAGCCGCCCCGGTTAAAATAAGCCAACAAGCCAATATTTTTTTTTTAATATTATGTAATATATCTTATAGTTATTGCATTTTAACTAGTGTGGTCTCCTAGTGAAAACACCCCTGTGTTCTGGAAGCATCACATTACCATGTTTCATTACTTTTATATACATGTTAACATTTTTTTTTCTTACAGCTGGCCAGCATAGCAGAGCTTCTCATCCCGCCCCTAGCAAAATTTCACCCCCCCCCCTTTTTTTTTTCCTTTCTTTTCTTTCGTTTTGTTTTCGGTGTGTAATTTTTTTTTTATTCTCGTGTTAATCATTCGTGTAGTTGCTTTAGTCACGTGAGTGGCGGGGCGTTTTTTTTTTTTTTCCCTTTTGCCCCCGTTTTTTTTTTCCCCGCTCACGTTGCCGACTGCACACCTGCTAGGCTCGTCTGAGAAGTGAAGCTTAATTGTATTTTACAGTGTTAATCTATATTTTATATTTATCTATCTTATCTTGCTCATTTAACTCCAAGTAGGAGATCAATTGTATTTCATTTTGTAACTCACGGCAGTCTCCTGTGAGTAATAAATGCCCCATCCATCATTGTAATATTTTTTTCGTATAATATAGTTTATTTACCCTAATCTTGTTTGAGTTGGTGTCTTTTATTATTGCGTTGGAACAGGACTTTGGGCCCGGCATCCTGTTGACCGACAACATCTCAGGTGTGTCTTTCCACTGCGTTGAGGGTGATGAGTTAATTTATGCTAATCTGAGCTGCTTGCATAGGTTCATATTATCGAATTTAATTTTGTGACAAGTAGTTGATGGCAGTCGATTTATTATTAATTTTTCCTTTTAGTAAATTTAATTTCGTGACAACTTGAAACATAGATAGACTTTTTTTTTTCTTTTTGATGAAGTAATCCTGTTCTAGTGTAAAAAAATAAATAAAAAAATAACTTGTTAAAAACAATTTTATAAAGGATGGAAATAAAAACAAATAATAGAAGGTGGGATAGGAGGAGGAGTCTAAAAAATGTTTAAATTTCAACAAGTTTTAATATTTAAATTTTTAAAAACATGACAACAATAGCTTTTTTTTATTCTGTTATTCTGAGCAGAAGAATAATAATATCTTTGTTTCCTTTAGGCTAGATGTATTCACTAGAAAAAGCTTTCAATTATGAAGTGATAATGAAACTGACTTTTTATTATAGGGACTAAAACAAGTTGATAGTCCAATATTTTCCACCAGTCGTCATGATTATGAGCAATGGAATCATGATAATAATCGAGAGGAAATACAGAAGCAGTATGGAAGAAATGCTCTGAAACATAAGGTAACGATAATTAATAGGAATAATATTTTATTATTTTTTTTGCACAAGAATAAACCCAAATTCTACTATTGCATTTTCAAATACTATATATGTTTTCTTTTTTATAATCATGTTTTTAAGTTTTCAAATTTATGTTTGTCCAGGCAGGGTCGATCTTAGGCTGACTGGACCAATTTAGCCCAATCAGCTTCTTGCACTTGCTTCTCTGGGTCAATTAAAATTGGGAAATTATTAATGTCATGCTGTAAATTTACAACATACCAAAAAATTTGTTCCAAAAGACTACAGAAGAATAATATTGTCCTAGGTTGTCCAAAGTAGTGAAGATACTCAATTGCAACTGTAACTGATTCTTGACCCACCAATCTCTGAAGTCACATTTCAAACAACTGTAAAACCGTTTACGTTTGGGAAAAATTTCAAGAAATTGTAAAAGGAAGAAAGGGGTTATTGGGCAGCTTTGGTAATTGTTCTGACAGATCCTAGTCTCATCCAGAACCTTTTAATTCCTTAAGAGTTGAATGCTAGTGGCAGAAATGGAAGCACTGAAGCAAAATATTTCTGCTTAGTAGCTTTTAAAAACTCTATATTTTCTTGCATAGAAGCTACTGAACATTTTCATCGTTCTCCAGATGTATCTCACAGTTCTAGTGACTGCAGGGGAGCAAAGGATTTCTAGATGAAATTAATAAAAACATATTTGAAGTCAACAATGATCCGAGACTGACTTAATTCTTTGATTGTAAGTGAAGATGCAAAACATCTAAATTTCTATGAGATTTAAAAAAAAAAAATCATGGAATAAAATGCTATCAAGATGTAATCAGACAACTGCAGAAGGTGTTTGACTGGACTGAATAAATTGCCAAGAAAGGAAGAGTTTTTAAAGAATATATCTTTTTGTTCCACCCTTATTTCAACATATATATATATATATATATATTAGTCCTTTTCACATAGGCTATAATGTGTTTGATCAATATTTGCTTATAGAGTTTTTAATGAAAATATTGTTACATGACGGTTGGCACAGCAGTGTCTCCCCCCTAGAATAAAGTCAACTAAGCCAGCAGCGCTTCCCTTCCCTTTCCTTGGTTTGCGGGAATGGACCCGTTGTCGGCCTTAAAACCAGCTGCAGAAGTCAGAGACTTCAGTTCATTGGTCTCCAGTCAGAAGAAGAGAGTTCGACTTATGGCATTGAGCCACATTGTAGCCCCTCCAGAGGAGAAGAGAAGAAGTGAAGCAGTTCATTCTTAGGGAAACCAAAGAGGAAGCCAGAGAACTGAGAAGCGAGAGGGCAGTACGGTGACAGCTAGCCACTCGACTGAATCTCCAAGCCGGAGAATTGAGAAGAGAGACGGCAGTATGGTGACAACCAGCCACAGAAGTGAATCTCCAAGCCGGAGACTTGCCGCCAACAAGTACGAGAGAAGCCTGATTGCCTTCGCAGCCAGCCGCCGCTAGCAGTGTATCTCCAGCCGGAGAATGGGAAAGAAGAGAACAGTCCGTCTCCATAGAAGCAAGCTGAGATTGGGGTCTTCCTTCCAGGGAAGTGAAGATCCCCTCAACAGCCAGGGCCGCTTTCGACCGATCGAGACGTTCCAGTATTTTGGGCTGCCTTCAAAGAGAGGTTTTCAGCCGAAGCCATCATAGAAGGACTCTTAAGACTGATAGTTTAAAATAAAATCCTCTTAAATTTGTTAGTGTAAAAAAATAAAATTAAAAAGAACCTCAGTGGCATGCCGAGTGAATTTGGCACGGCAGCAATATGCTTTTTTGCCATACCCATCACCCCACCATCTCTCTTAAGTCCAAAAATGATACAGTAAATCTGGTTTTGATTAGCTCTATTCTGGGACCCTGCAGAGAGAGATCCTATCAGGCCCTCTTGTTTGCTTGAACCAACCCTGTCTTTAGGCATCATCCCAAAAAAACAGTGTACTAAATGTGCTGAAAATGCAAACAGATTTTTGTGCTCTGTTCAGTCCCATTTCGCTCTCAGCCACAAGAAATGCTAATTGGGAGCTTCTTTAAATAAAATACATTACTGCACTATTGGTTTATAATTTTAAAAGTAATTTTTAATAAATATCTGACCAGTGTAGGGCTAATGGCAGCCATCCATTGCAATTTATCCATTTGGCAAATGATTCAATGCTTTCAGTCAAACACTTTAAAACTCTTCGAATGATAAAGAAATTTTAATTCAAATGTTTTGATTTGATTTTTTTTTTTATTATTGTCTTTGTATAATTGTTAGCAATTATTATAAAATGTAAATATTGTAAACACTGAATATTCTTTGATTTCTGTAAAGATTAACATAATGACACTTCAATTTAGTATTTTTTTAAATAATTATTATGATTATTATAGTTTTTATATATCATGATATTAAACAAAATGAATTTCAATAGTCATAAACATAATCATAAGGCATTTTAATTGTTACATTTTTAAAACATTCATATTTAAAATTTTTATCTGGATTAATATAAAAGGTATGATTTGAAATTACCCTTAACTAGCCATGATTTAAAACCGTCTTCACTTCAGCCTCACCTTGATTTTGAAGCATTTCCAACTTATATTAATTTACCAATGACATTTTCTTCTTTAAGGAATCTTGGCAGTATCCTATATTTAAATGTAATTAAAAATAATTATTGTATCAGTTATTTAATTGAGTTTTTTTTTCTTGAAATGAAAACCCTCCCTCTGACAGCATCCTTTGTAAGGCCACTCCCTCTATAATCAACCATCAATGTTAGATCTAATATGAAGGCCAATTGTTGTAATAACTTGTGGTGTCATTTGAAAAAAACAAACCCAAATTATTGTGAAATAGTTAATGAAATTAAAAATATCAGATTAAATAAATAAAATAAAAAACAGCTATTTCAAATTAGTTTTACAATCACAGCATTGAAAATGTAATGTAATAGAACTGAGTTAGAAAGTTACTTGATAGAAAATATATTTGTTTAGAAAAGTACCTTTTCAACCTAAGAGTGATATCCAACTACCATTTATTCTTTTATAGTCAATTATATACTGAGGTTTTTCTTTTTTGCTAGTTATAAACTTTTGCGCTATTGTTACAATTTAATCCAATAATAAAATAAAAAATAAAAAATAACTGACTGTAACATCCTTAGGGTGTAGGTAAGAAGTGCTTGTTTGCAGAATTCCAATATCAACCCCCAGTCCCTGAACTGAAATCCATTTATGATATGGAAATGAATACAAGGAATTTAGCCAGTGGAGGAAGAATGTCAAGTGGAGCCGACTGCTGTAGACAATATTCGTTATTTAGAAGAGGAATCCCTCCATTGGGTAGACCTTACTATTGGAAACCAGGTAAATTAAAATAACCAGAAAATTTACTTTGTCTATAATTTAGTTGAGATTCTCTTTCACAGTCCCTCAAATATTAATAGGAATAAAAATGATTAATACTTAAGCATTTCAAACAGTTTTTTTTTAGTTCTGTTCCTCATAATTTTTAGCTAAGACCCCTTTGGAAGCTAATGTGAATCGGTAGCTATTGCATTTGTCCTCCTCTAACAACTCCCAAATGGAAGGTCGGATCGACAAACAGATTTCACCTTCGTGTTCAAAGGCCCAAACATTGTAGGAATGGGTTTTTTTCAGAGCTAATGCCCCCCCCCCCCCCATTCGAGATATTTGTCTCTTAACGAAAGGCTGATCGACAAACGGATTTCATCATCATGTTCAGAGCCTCAAACAACATAAGAATAGAGTATTTTTAGGAGCCAATGCCTGTCTACGTTTGAGATATTTGGCATCGTCTTCATTGGATTTCCACTATTAGCTTAAATGTCAGAAATGCAACCATCTCATTTCAGTTGTCAGCTATATAGTGTGATTGGTAATTTCTCAGACTCACACTCGGCTGAATGTTTGAATCTACTGTGGGTTTGTTTTTTTCTTCTTCTCTTAATCTTTTTTTCTCAATGTTTTTTTTCTTGTTTTCCTAATCTTCTTTTTCTTTTTTTCCTAACGTTTTTTTTTTTTATTTTTCCTTTCCTTTTTTTTTATTATTATGGGTCTTAAATTTATGGTTGAGCACAAAATTATATTCACTTGTTTCCACCAATTTTTTAAGCATCTCAACCCAGTGTATGTTAGTGTTTGAATTATTCCACGGCTGAAAACAACAACAAGTTCTGAAAAGCTTAACAGAGAACCATTATTAATTACACTAAGCAGACAATAATGAGAGCTTTATTTTATAAGAAAAAGGATTCCTGATTTATTATTCTCCAATATCTTAGTATTTTGCAGTGTCACTTATACTGTGAGAGTGAATTGCCAGCCAGAAACAGACCTTGCCTATAAACAGCATGGCTACAAAAGAATTCTGCAGATAATGACTTCAAAGATTCCTTGCTTTTAGATAGAGGATTTTAGACAAAATATGTTTTAGGGGTGTGGTCAAATCTGTCCATGTTTTTATTATTTCCAAAGTTATTGAACAAATAGATATTGTGTAAATCACTGAGGTGTGGTGGAAGCATTTTTAAAATGTGAACATTCTTTACATCTCTCTTTTCTATTAAAATACACTGATTAACTTAAAAACCCTTTCATTAGTGAGTTTAGTTGACAATTTCATTTTAGGAATGCTTTTTTAACAAAATGAAGTTAATCAGTGTTTCTATTTTAACTGAATTCAATTAGAAATAGTAAAGGATATCCCTGTCTAAAGCTTCAAAATCTTCATTTTTCATTGTCAAATTCCTTCTGTTAATATTATTTCTCAGTGAAACATTTAGGAAATTTTAGAATTAAAGGGACATTTTAAGTTCAGAAAAATATTATAATTTCAATATTTTTCAGTAATTGAAAAAAAAAAAAAAAAAAAAAGTTACCCTTCGTTTATTAAAGGAACTACATTTTTTATTTTGTCTTTTTTAAGCTTATTTTCCTTTGTAGTTGTTTGTGAAATTGTAATTTACAATTTCACAATGAGCATAGACACATTTAAAAAGTTATTATTTACAGATTAAAAACAAGACATTTTGAACGTTTTCTTATACGTAATTGACACATTTATTCTATTTGTCAATAGATAACTGCGCAGAAGTTTTCAAATGTCTTATTTTTAATCTGTAAATAATAGTTTATTTTAAATGTCTGTTTATGCTCACTGTAAAATTGAAAGTATATAGGGTAATTCATAAAGTACTGGAAAAATAGGCTACACTTTGTTTTTATTTATTTCTCCCCACCCCCTCGGGCTCCTTGTGTTTGCAATAAACCCAATGGAAGTCAATATTTCATTTAACTTAGCCTATTCTAATCTCGCTTGCCTTTCCTTGCTCTTTCCAGTTGTGAAGGGTGCTAACTAGACCATTTTTTTCATAGGGGCAGAAAAAGGCTAAAATGGGGACCCCATCATCCGACTCAGAATCTTACGTTCGATCTGGAAATCCATGCCCTATTTTACTTTTTTTTACACCGAATTTGACAGAAAAATATTTTGATGTTCATTCTTTACAGGCCTATTTTTCCAGTACTTTATGAATCACCCTGTATAATTAATGCACTTTTTTTATGAGCAAAAAAACTTCTTTTTTTTTTTTAATATTCATTATTTCAGATCAACAGAGGTTTATTAAATGTTTCATTGGAGATTTTCACTGTAATTTCAGAACCGCCAACGAATTGGGGCTTATATGAAAAGAAACAAGAAGAATGGAAAAACTGGTCCAATGTATTTCAAATCGAAGGTTCTACTTATCAAAATGATTACAAATCACCGCAACAATCTTCTGTTGCTAATGAGGAGCCAGCCATTTTTCAAAGGAATGCTATTCCAAGAGAAATTTCCACTCAATTATTGCCAACAAACCTTACTAATAAAGACTGGCATCTTCGTGGGAAACCATGTTATATGCTACCCGTACCATGGAGACCTCCTATTCCTCGGTGGCCAAATTCTCTTGCACGACCAGCAGCAGTTACAGATTATTATTTGGATTTCAATCGTGAACTAGACCTCCGTCTTGCTAAATTGACCAATGAATCTCTTCATCCAGCTGAAAAATGGGCAGCTAATCTTTATCTTTATTAAGAAAGATTTCAAATCTTCTGAATCTTAATATGATAAATATGAAATCAAAGAGTTTCCTTTTAAGTATTCATCAAAAGAATTGATTTTTTAAAAACAAAGTTTGTGGTCTTTTCAAATGTAAAGAAATTACTAAAATAATCCAGGATAAAATTGTTATAATAGTTAACATAAAAATTAATAATTACTGATAAAAGAGTTACACTTGATCAAAATTTCATTTTGGTTCAATCAAATTTTCCTTAAAGGGTTTTAAAATGAAGTTTAATTTGAGTCTATTCTGATCAAATCTCCTTAATCTGTATAAGTCAATAATTAAACAGAAACTTTTTTTTTTTAAATTTGAAATGAAAAAGAAATTTTAATTTTATTAATAAAATGAAAGCACATTATAAAAGTTAGTTACAAAGTAAATAAAAGGCAGTCAAAAAATTAAACAATAGCATATTCAAAAAAACAACAACAAAACAAATCAAATATAAATTTGCTTATATACAGTATTTACAATGAAAGGATCCTTGTTAAGATAAGCTGCATTTTAATGAATAGCTTGCTTTTTCCTTTTAAGTTGAAAATTTTTACTTGGATCTGGAATGAAATATTTTTCCCAGAGATCCACAAATGCTGACTTAATTCCCCATGGTTTAAAATGTCCATTCCAATGAAGGAGTTTGGCACTATCAAGGAATTTATGGGAATAACGGGAGCCAGTCATAATACCTGAAAAAAAATGAAAAAGGAATTGGAATTAAAATTTCTTTAGTATAGTTTTTCAAGAGGGGAAATGTAAGATTCAGATAAACAAATTGTAACATATTTGTCTTAAGTTTATTTAAATAAAGAATTTATGGAACTCATGTTTTTGTCTTTAAATGAATCTCTTAAGATAATTTAACATGTCATTTCTTTGAAAAAAAAAAACAAAAACCAACAAGCTTACGGTTGCTAATGAGGTTCTAGTCTAGAACCTCAAGGTCTATATTATAACCATTATAATCCATTCTCTTTGTGTCTAAGAATACAAAAAAGAAAAAAAAATACATTCTCAATGGTTGGATGCTGTCAGGAAAGACGAGTTTGTCCAGCAAGTCCATGGAATCATCAACAATAATTCCAACAAGTTGATGAGCACCATTGCCAATCAGCTCCTTGCATAGGAGACCACAATCAGACATGTGGTGCACGAAGACAACAGGTACAAATCATATTCTATGCGAAGAGGGCAGTTCATAACCAATAGAACCTGAGAGAACCGTATGTTTCGGTGAAAGCTCTTGCAAGCATCCAGAGGAACCCAACATGCTCTGGTTTTTCTCAGATGAGAAGAACATTGTCCAAGATCAAAAAGTGAACAGGAAGAATGACAGGTGGCTCTGCTCCAGCCCCACTGAGGTCCCAATGTTATGCACAGCAAGTTCCTGTCGTCGTCTTGGGGGTCATGAGCAATGAGGGCCATGTCATCCCTCCCCACTTTTTCCTGCAAGGTCTTAGGTTACATGCGCCCCCTTTCATTGAGACGCTGGAATATCCTGGATTGAGGGAGTGGCTTGGGGAAGGCTGTACGTGTTCCAGCAAGACTCTGCTCCCTCTCACATAGCCTGCATGACCTAGGAGTGGCCGACTGAAAAGTTTCACAATCATATTACCCTTAACATTTTGGCCTCCTAGCTCGCGTGATTTAAACCCTCTCGACTATTATGTCTGAGGCCAAGTTAAGAAAGAGACCAACAAACGTGCAGACAATACCAAGGACTCGTTGAAGGCTGCCATTAGGGACACTATGGCCAACATCAATAAGGATCACCTACTCAACACAAGCAGTCATTTCAGAAGCAGCATTGAGGCCGTTATCAGGCTTAAGGCATTTTATTGAATAACCTTCTGTTATGTGTTTGTAAGAAGATATGTATCAAATTCTATGGATATATATTGATTTTTCTACTGAATATGTTTGTTTTCATCAAAGTCACATTTTGTTCTCATATAGATGATGCACTCTGTATATGAAATAATGAAAATGAGCCAATGATAGATGAATTTCTGAATAAGGAATCGTTCAATAAATTTATTCCTTGCAACTTTTTTGTGTTAACACCTCAGCAACAGACTGCTAGGCTACAGACGTATGTCGAACCAAAGGAATGAAGTGATGAATGGCACAACATTGTGTTTTAGGATGAATCGTTGAAATACTCAAAAGTGTTTCTAAAGGTTAATTATCCAGTTTCTAGATTAAAATTTCAAAAGAAGTTTGTATAGCACTATTATCTAATTGTCGATGTGTCATTTAATGCAAAGACGTCAGTCTAACTGTGTTAGTTGTTTAAGCATTACTAGGTTGATTGTTAAAGTTAGTCGTCATGTGTCTTGTTCGCGAGGTTGTACATTCATTTTAGAGAGAGTGGAATCTTATTTTTTTTTCCCCTCTCGAAAATTCAGTGGGTTAATAGCTCGTTGGAAAGTTGTCAGTATCCCGTGATGTAAGGAGGAGTTCTTATGAATATCAAATATTGTAAGTTAACCCTAATTTCCATTCTTGTTTGAAATTTGTGGATTTTGGGTTTCATTCCTTTTTGAAGAAATTGTAAACTCTTCAATCTAAATTCCACAACTTCTATCCACAAACACAATAATGACATCACGAACAACAAAATTTGTCTTCATTTTGTTAAATGTAAGGTCAATACACGCTATTATATCGGCAATACAGGTGAATCCATAAAACAATGGTTTGCAACACACAAAAGTGCCATTAAGACAGACTCAGCATAGTATTCATTAATACAAAGCACACATATGATGAAGAATATAAAGCCAACTTTAAAAAACCAATGATATTAAACTATGAATCTAATAAAATCAAAAGGGAGGTTATTGAATCCTATTTCATTTCCTCCCTCCATCCATGCTTCAACATTAAATATTACCTTAATAACCCAGCCTTTAATGAATTTAAAAGAACTTCATCGGATGCCTCTTCAGGTGGCAGATACAGGAAACCCTCCCAGTTATGGGTGGTACTGGGGAAATGAAATACCCGGGGTGGACCAAAACATGAGAGCAGCGTCTGAATCATAGTGAACGGCTACAAACATCGGCTGTCTCCATGTTAGGAGCGGATGAACTACCACTCTGGGACTTACAATTACAGTTTTAACCTCGGAATGGATACTAATTCTTCCCCCAACACAATTCTCAAATAACGCATGATGAAAATTTTTCTAGATAGAACTACTCCAGGAGTTACCTTAAACAGGGAATCCTCCGTCATAAAGGGTGGCACAATCGGGCCATCGGATTCTGGAGAGCCCGAAACAACATGCAACAAACCAAAGCCACAGGAAACACCAACATTGAAGCTCAAAACAAAAAAAATAAGCTTCTTTGGAACAGTGAATATAAACTCACTGTTAAAACCAAGAAAACTAAAGCAACTAATCAAAGTACTAGATGAATATGAGATCTGAATCCTGGCCCTCCAAGAAACGAGATTCATAGACGAAATTATAATGGAATCCAAAGGATACAGGATCTTCATTTGAGAAAATTTGTATGTTCAATTGTCTAAGTTAAGAAAAAAAACAAAATTGTATCCAATTCTAACAATTAGTTTCAGAGTGAAGAGTAATTTATTTTAAAATATTTAAGTCAAATATTTTATAATATATTTTAAATCATGTGCTTCATATTAAAATTTAAGACATAATTATTCAATTAAATAATTATGACGTAATAGAAAAACGGATATAAAAAGTCACACGATAGACTCGTTTTCAGACAGACAGACAGAGTTGACGTGACAGTCATTAAAAGTGCAATCAGCTTTGGAATGAGAATTCAACCCCGCAGTAATCTCAGACTGAAGAACGACTTAGAAATTAGAAATCAAATCACATGAAGACCGAAGACACAAATATATTGATGGACATATGAAAGAAGTTGAAACCCACAGTAAATTGGGAGAAGTCTGAAGTCGAAAATTAAAGAAGTAGTAGAAGTTATTCTTAAAGCATTAAGAAGAAGCGTTTTAAGTATTAAGCAGACGACAGATGACAAAATAACTAAAGGCAGTTTAGAATCAGAACCGCCAGGAGGACATCACAAACTCATGAGAAGACTGGAGCAAGCGGCATTTTTGAATCTCTCATTCAACGTAGAATTCTTAGGAAGTTTCGGGGAACTTTGTATGATTGTGAAGTACTCAATTCAGAAGCAAAGGAGAAGGATTAATCAGCAAGAAGATAATTGCCAAGATTAATCGACAGGAAACAGGAACCAATAAGGCTACAAGAAAATTCTATGCATTGCAGTTACAGCAAATAGTACAACGGAGCCGTGAATTTTACTCTACAGAAGCTACACCGAGACAGTGGAACCTCAAATAGGAAAAAGTGTGAAATTCAGCTACTGTGAGTAGAAACCTTTTTAATTATTGAACTGTTGATGAGTTTAAAAAGTCAAGAGGATATTGAGAAAGTCAGGAAATATAAATTCTTAAGTAAAGAATTTTATAAGCCATTACGAAACTTTATTTTGCGCATAAGGTGAAAAAGCCAGTTTGAATAAATTATTTAAACTAGAATTAAAACTAATATTTCAGAAGTAAAGTAATATATTGAAGACAGTGTTAGTTAATCGAACAATAGAAAATTATAATTATTTAGTGCATTTAGTTTTGTGCATTATCAATTATTAATGCAAAGATAGTGATAGAATTGATATCATTTAGTGGAAAAGTGAATTATAAAGAGTTAAAATTAATTACTTCGCAACTTAATTTTAGAAGAATAGTGAACTTTAATAAGTGCCCTATTAGATGCATTTTGCTCAATATACAACGTAGTGGAATTGTGTGCAAATGCAGTTTCAAGTAAAGAACTGTTTGCTGATGCAAGATAATATATTCAAAGAGACTTTGAACTTTTAGGCTTAACAGTTTTAGCAACTGCTACTAAATCTCTGTAAATATAGTATTAACAAATAGTGTTAAATATAAAAAAAAAAAATATTTAGCCTGTTTGTTATCCTTTTTACAGAGTTATAACCCTTTAAAGTTTTAGTTGATTTGAACTTCCGAGGACAATTTGGGCACCTAACAAGCTTGTATGTATTTGCGTTTTCCTGGATAAAATCAAAGTTTATAAAGCTAGAGGTCTGAAACTTCATTCATTTGTCCTTAATTTCATACAGAATATAATGACACTATCAACATTGAAATTAAAACCTTTCATCATAGTGAAAACATGTACTAAAAATAAAGAAGTATATTTTTCCGAAACTGTAACATGCATAAAGAAAAGAACTTATAGCTAAAATCTCTCTCCAGATACCCTAACACAACCATATATCAATGGAAAGAGTATAAAATTATCTTTCAAATGGTGGAATAAGATTGTTGGGGTTTTGAGTTTTAAGAGTTTTATAACAATGTAAAGTAATAAATATTATTTACGCTAGGAATTGTTACACCCACCAATGTTGGGATTAAAATGTGGTTTTATGGCTTTAAAGTAAAAAGTACAAGATTCTAAAAAGTCTACTTAGCCTATAGATGGAACAATATAGGGGTAAAAGTGAACATAAATAAGCCTATGGTCATGCCAGTCTATGGTTAGTAGGACTAGATTTTTCCTAGTCACCGAAAGTCTGGATTAAACAAAATCAACTGTAAAACAAGTTTGAAATGGCTGAAATTGAAATTTTTACTTTTGAAAAGAAAAATACAATACGGAGTATAGTTTCAATAAAAGAGTTTTACAAAATTAAGAATTTATAAAATTTTTTAACAATTTTTTTTGAAAATCTGCAGCTGGGTCTAGATTAGCGAGTACATATTGTAACGAATAAGCTAACCATAGGACTTAGCCTGTAGCGTAAGAAAAAAATAAATTAACAAAGTTTCCATTTTTTACCCTGCAAATTTGTCTCTTAGTAGTGGAAGTTATTGAAAGTTTTGAAGTTGTTCCGATTCTTGATTATTTCCTGCCTCGAGTTGGAATCAATCGTATATAACCTACCCAATTGTGAGGCTATTTCTGGAGCGTTTATGATGCACAGTAGATGAGCTGGTGGAACAGGACACTGGTCTTCTTTTGGAGGCAAGAAGAAATTTTGAGCGGAGGTGGGAGGCATAAATAATACATTATAGTCACCATATTCCTTATTAAAATGTTGAACCATTCCAATCCACCAGTGGCTCTCATACACACAGGCCACAAAAAGAGTGGAGATTTGGTTCCACAGCTGGTCGTATATTTTTAAAAATGTTTTGCCTCAAATAAATATCAGTGTCTGAACTAACTTTTTGCTGTGATTTCTCATTTGTAGCAGGTATAAAGAAGTGAAAGCTTCTTGTTCCTGTAATGGTTTGGCCAGATTCATAGCGACTTTCAAGAACCTTCCTATTGATCTCAATATCTTGTTCACTTAAAAAGAAGAAACTTATTTTTGAAAACATGTTTTTATAAAAATTGTACCTATGTTCTGCATTTACTATCTGATCACTTTCTTTAGTGCTTTGAAGGTTTTTCTTCGTTATGGTCCTTTTAACTGTGCCCACAATGCAGTCACCCACAGTTTTGCAGTGACTAGTTGCATGAAATGACCAACTGCTTTTTAGTTGAAAATCTGTTTCATGGCAACACAAAGTCATCATAGTTTTAAAATTTTTATACTCTGCACTGCAGCATCAAGTATTCAATCTTTTCTACTTGTGAAAAGTTCAACTTAAATTCCATAGTTTTTTCTTGGACTGAATAACAAATGCTACATCATGTTTTAAATCATCTGAAATGAAACACAGTGATGTTTTTTTTGTTGTGTTATCTTCATTTTTTGAATAAATCACTACTGGATGCACTGAACAGCTTAAGTGGCTCCAGTGATAAGACTGCACTTCGTTTTGCAGATGTTAGTTGCAATTTTCTGCAAAGTCCATAAGCACTAAAAATTCTTCAGATGCTAAATTATCTTCCCTGTGCTTCATGTAAGAGTTTTGAGCTTTTCTTATAAAAGAATGAGGGATTAGTTTCAATTTTCCGAATAGTATATTCAATGAATTCTTGGCGAGGAAGTAGCATTGTCTGTAGCTTCATTCGGCCATCACTTATCCACTGTGAAAATTTGATTTCATCTTCATCATTAAAATACCTATATTGAACATGTTTACTAGGCCTATTTTGTTTCAACCTTTGACCTCTTACTCTGTTTTTAATAAACTTTGTGGAGCATAAAATTTTATCGCGTTAAAAATAATTTATTAATTTTATATTGTAATAAAACTCTTATAACTCAAAACCCCACCAATTTTGTTTCACCTTTTGAAAGACAATTTTATCCTCTTTTCAGTGATACATGGTTGTGTAGGGCTATCTGGAGAGATATTTTTGCTACATGTTTTTTTCTAAATGAGGTACACAATTCTGTAAAGTACTTTTTTCTTATATTTCAGAATTTTTTTAACTATGATGGAAAGTTAAAGTTTAAATGTTCATAGGGTTATCTGATTCTGTATACAATCTATAACAAATGAGTAAAGTTTGAAACCTCGACCTTCCTAAATATAAATTTGAAAACAAAAAAATTTTGTTTCCGACCTGAACCGTCCTCGGAAATTAAAACCACCTAAAACTTTAAACGGTTATAACTCAGAAACTACTTGTAATAATTGAGTGAAACTTTTCATTTTTTCTTATTTTTGTAGTCAAATAATGTACACAAATTTTCATTACAACCTGAGTACCTTGGGTTTCAAATCAAGTTTTGGGTGTATGATTTGGCATGGGATGGCCCTTATCAGAATGGCACCAAATTTGCAGTACGACATAATGATGCCATGGAAAGGACATTCATTGAAAAAAAAAATTAATTTCAAAAATCAGCACCAGGGGATGTTTGTAGGCGTGTCTGGTATCAGAAATGAAAATTCCGTTAGCACGTCATCCCTCATATCACTATTTAAGCAACAACCTCAAATGCGTTCAATTTGCATTTTGTGTTCAACTCAAAATGATGTTATGTTTACGAGAACTTGAGTTATTTGTGAAACTGTTTTACCAAAACTGGAATTCTGTACCCTTAGAAGCTTTGTGGAGGATTAGGTCATTAAAAGGTCTTCGATGAGGTCCAATGACTGCAAATGGGTTACGAAAAATGATCCTCAAATTCAAAGAAACAGGGTTGTTGAATGTGAAAGCCGCAAGAGCCTGTTGCTGCGCAGATGGTTGACGATGTAGCATCCAAAGTAGAAGAGGACAGAATGTCAAATGTCAGGGCCAGCGTCAGTATTTGGCATGTTCCACATTCGTTGGGCCAGCCTGTTGCCATGGTCCTCAAAATTGTTCGGAACATTATGTGCTACTATCCTTACAAAAATTTTTATATTCAACAACTGCTGCCTTCTGATCTGCATCAATGACAGACCTTTGTGCTACAGTTCTTACCTCGGATCGAGGTTGACCAGGAATGGCCCTGGAACATTCTCAGGATGGACAAGCCATATTTCCATCTGCATGGTGTAGTTAATATAATTGTTGCATTTGGGTGAGTGAAAATCTCAATGCACATCTGGAAATTCCTTTACATTCCCCAAAAGTGATAGTTTGGTATGGGTTTATGTCAACATTCATTGTTAGACCGTTTTTCTTTGAATAGAATTTAAAAAAATGATTTTTGTTTTCCCGTTTTTAAAAGTTAGTTTAAATTTGTGCATTTTATTAGAATTAAGTTTCAATTAATGGGATTAGAAGATATTAAGTACACGTACAACAATCTGCAAGGGATTATGGCCAGCATGAGAGGTTGTTCAACAGTTTGGAAGAATAGAGTTGTTGTGAAGTTACGAAAAATTATGTTTCTGTCGAATGATTTGGAATTTGGACTTAAAACATTCGAAGAGATGTCAGCCTAAAGAATTCTTACTGGCTATGACAAGACTTGTAATTGAAAGAAATTGGAAGGTTTACGACAAGAAGTAACCCAAATGTCAAAAAGAAGCACTGAAATTTGGCACAAGAAACCCTAAGGGTTGAATCTTAGTCAATGGCAATGAGCTATTAGTATTTTAAAAGAAAGATGGTTTTATAGTGCAATTAATAGTTCGAAGTTTATTGTCATTCACGGATTTACTTCCACAGAAACAAGTTCAAAAAAAGGAAAGTGGAGGAGTACAAGCGTTAAAGACTCACTTAAAGAGTGAATTGTCATTAAAAGAGGATAGATTACATTGCAATAGTTTGCCTCTGGTGAAGGGGAAGTTTTCAAGATAACTGTGTAGTATCAGTTTTGAAGACATCGTTTCAAAGGTAAAAAGCTTTCTTCTTGCATCCCATGAAAATGTGGTTAATGATACAAGTTTAACAAAAGAACGTGAATTTCTAAGAAACCTTTAAATACTAGAATTATTAATAAAGTCACAGGTGATTAGATCTGAATTTTAACAGTGATAAGGATCTTTGTGGTTAATTAGAAACTAATCTGTAATAAGTATTGACTAATGCTAGCGTGGCTTGTTCTCATGTATTTACTTAATGAGCTCATTTTATTGAGGTGTTTTGAATTAATATTAGTATCTAAAAAAGCATAAAATTTTTAAAAATTTATTTTTCACAAATTTGTATTTGTTAAGAGTTAAAATATTAAAGAATTTGATGTGTTTTAATTCTTCTGGAATTTTTGTGTTAGTATATTTTTATATTTTCATTATAATTCATAGAACTTAAACTTGTGTACAGCTTAGTTAATAATACAACTTTAAGGTTTTGTTTGAATACATAATTTTTTTTTTTTTTTTTTGAATCTGAAACATCCGTGGCTACAGAATTCTGATAATCAAAATAGTTTCCACTGCGATTAAACTTTATTTTAGAATTCAGTTAGCTTTTCTCAGAAACAGCTACACTTCACCTCACCACACATCAACAGAAATTCTTTGTAATTAAAAGAAACAAATTTAACTTGCAGTAAAATAATTAAGAAATGAAAAACTAAAGACTGCACATAAACAAACAAATCACGCTTTTGACTTTGGCAACAGAGGGAATTGGGAACGGCTGTTGGGTTAAAGGTTTTTCTTGTGCACTTTCGCACTTATTATTAATTGTTGTTTATTTTGTTAGGGAGTTACTTTTGGGAGTGGAGGCGAGGCGACTTTCTTTTTCATGCTCTCTGAGCTTGTCATCAAGAAGGGCTGATGAGTCCCTAATAAGGACAAAGCGATTCCCTCTGTTGATAAACTCAAAGGCATCATTTGTTTATTTATGTGTAGCCTTTGGCTTTTCATTTCTTATAAATTCTTTGTTTTTGCTTTTAACATTAAGTTGATTTGAAATGTCAATTAATAGAATTTTATAATTTAAAAGATAAAAGTACTGACATTGCAGGTAATTGCATACAATGTCCGGCCACTTTATTAGGCCCACTTCTGCTGTGCACATCAATGTCTAGACCTGTCGTGTCTCACAACAACTCTTTAAGCGGGTGAGGGCAGTGTCATGGTGTGGGGATGTTTCTTGTACATGTTGGGTTCATTGATACCACTGGAGGCACATCAGGATGCTAGAACGTATCTAAACATCATAGCTGACCAAGTGCAACCATACATGTTAACAGTTTATCCTCATGCAGATGGCTACTTTCAGAAGGATAATGCACCAGTGCACAAAGCCTGCATCACTATGGGATGGTTTGAGGAACATGGCGATGACTTTTCCTTGCTGCAGGGACCCACTCAGTCCCCGCATCTCAGCCCGATTGAAAATTTGTGGGATGAGCTGGAACGGGCCTACCACCTCCATCAAATCTTCAGGAACTGTTTGACACACTCATGTCTGCATTGTACACAATATCTCAACAACGTTTTCTTGTAGAATCTTGTAGAATCCATGCCTCTTTGAATTCAGGCTGTTTTGAGGGCTAATGGAGGCCCAACACAGTACTAGGTAGTTGTACCTAATAAAGTGGCCGAACAGTGTGTATAGTGAACATTCACTACTTTGCTGTTCTTTTCACTAATGCTAGAAAGAATAAATGGGATGGGACGATTCAGCGCCACCGTTTCAGCGCAGTGGGACGATTCAGCGCCGCCGTTTCAGCGCAGTGGGACGATTCAGTTGCCACCATTCCAGCACAGCCATTTTATCGCCAACCATGGCTCAGTTCATTATCGCCGGCAAACGATGCTACATAATTATTAATCTTTCTTTAACGTGCGGAATGAACTATCTAAGAACACCATTGA
>JAFIDM010000002.1:77858936-77870562 GCA_023159025.1 Thereuonema tuberculata | reverse complement strand
GACACAATTCTCTTTTATAAGTGTTGGAAGTCATTTAATATCTTCTCTACAATCAAAGGAATACAAAAAATACCTACTCCTCTTTTATTCTCCTTTTCGGATATTTATCACTTTTTTTTTTCTTAATTTCCTTATAAAGTTAAGAGGCAACAGTTAATTTCCATCAACATGAGATATGTACTGTGATAATAAAGGAGTAATAAGTTTTGTGTAAAGTTTTTGATATAATTCACAAAACTAAGAAAAAAACCACAAATGGACAGAAAATAGCTTTCACAGAAAATAGTTTTTCTGTTTTGTGTGAATTATATGGACGTTAAATTTTACTTCTTGATATAATTCTTTGTGCCAATTGGTGTTAACTTTTTTTCTTTCAATAAACTTCTATTGGTTAATACAATAAATTTTAAACTACTAAAAAGATTTTATGAGTTTGAAAAATAGCGAACATAATAACTGTGGTGTTCAATTTAAGTGTACAAATAACTACAAACGACATATACTGTTTGGCCACTTTATTAGGTACACCTATCTAGTAGTGTGTTGGACCTCCTTTAGCTCTCAAAATAGCCTGAATTTGTCGAGGCATGGATTGTACAAGATGCTGAAAATGTTGTTGAGGTATTGTGTACCATTCAGACATGAGTGTGTCCCGCAGTTCCTGAAGATTTGATGGAGGTGGTAGGCCTGGAGCGAACAGCCCGTTCCAGCTCATCCCACAAATTTTCAATCGGGCTGAGATGCGGGGACTGAGCGGGCCACTGCAGCAAGGAAAAGTCATCGTCATGTTCCTCAAACCATTCCATAGTGATGCAGGTTTTGTGCACTGGTGCATTATCCTTCTGAAAGTAGCCATCTGCATGAGGATAAACTATTAACATGTATGGGTGCACTTGGTCAGCTATGATGTTTTGGTATGCTCTAGCATCCAGATGTATCAATGGACTCAACGTGTGCCAGGAAAACATCCCCTACACCATGACATTGCCCTCACCGGCTTGAATAGTTGTTGTGAGACACGACGGGCCTAGACATTCATGAGAACAGCAGGGGTGTACCTAATAAAGTGGCCGGACAGTATAAATCAATGCAATAAATATACATATATTCTGTATACATAGATACAGAAACTGCTCGTTTTCCTTAGAAGCATGAGAGAGAGCCCTAAAAGCCCTAAAAGTTATTAAAAAATTATATAAACAATTGGTGGTATAAATATTAAATATTATTTTATAAAAGGTCAGAAAAGTAAGCATGGTTTACTTATTAATTGAAAACATGGTGAATATCCGTGAAAAAAATGAAGATCATAAACCTTAGTTTTTAAAACTACCGCTTAGGCACTAGAATGACTACTAGGAAATTCAATCAGGAGAAATATATTCTATAAAAAAAAAAAAAAGAAGCACTGCAGAATGTTGTTGAACAATTGCTAAACTTAATAAACAAATACCACGAGTAAACATGCAAACTGTAAAAAAAAAAAATCACAGCTAATGAATGCAGAGGGTGGCGCCATGGCGAATTTGAACTGTGCATTCTGGATTGCTTATAAGTATCATTCTCACTTGCATTGGCACTTCTGAATGTTTTTGTGGTTGGATGCCATTCTGTAGCTGCTGAGGATTCCACAACACATCATCTGACAAATTGTATCAACAACTGAGTGAATTTGACGGCGGGTGTATCGAGGGTTTCAGAAAGTCAGGTTGGACAGATTGTTCTATTGCCTGCCACTTGGGTCGCAGTGATGCCACAATAAGACATTGTTGGCAGCAGTGAGTCCAGGAACACACAGATACCTGTCAGGAGGGCAGTGGTCCCGTAGTAACCATTACCAGACAGGATCATAGGATCATGAGATCAGCCCTCAGGACACCAACAATGTCATCTGAGGAAAGTTAATGGCATCTATGCAACCTGTTGTGTCACGATGAACCATTGCCAGAAGGCCGGCAGAGCCTGGATTGCAAAGCTGCCATTTGTAAGTTGCAAAGACTACCACTGATCCCGATGTATCACCATCACCGCCTGCAGTGGTGTCGTACCAGAGAAGCATGGAACGTAACTGATTGGGCTGTGTAGTGTTTAGTAATGAATCTAAATTCTCACTTGAAGCCAATGACCACCAAATGCATGTAGGGACGCGACCAGACCAGTGCATCTCACCTCACTTAACATAGCAATCGTGCCTAGCATCCTGGTTTGGGGAGTCATTGCATATGACACCGTTAGTTGTCCCTCAGAATACTGTCATAGCACAATGTTACGTTCAGGACATCCTGTGACCTGTCATTCAGCTGCTTTTCAGCAGGATAATGCCCGACCGCATGTGTGTCAATGCCATACAGTGTATATTGCACAAGATGCAGCCCCACCATATACTAATATGTATTCTATTCTGCGCCTGTTGTTCCAAAATAAGCAGCTGCATTGCTCTCAAAGTATTCTGGTGACCTTTTTTTTCCATCTTCTTTTCACATTATAATCACACTATTTTTCCAAGTGCTTCATTTTTTTTTTTGTCATAGAGTGTACAAAAGCACAACATCAAAAAATCTTTTGTAACAAAATTAATTGTATGAAAAAAAAGTATCGAAATTATACTGTCTAAAAAAAGGTACTGGAATGCTGTACCGGTTTGTTCTGGCCAAAGAAATGCTCTCATATATTCATAAACCTATGCAAATGTATAGCTATCTGTACAAGCATATGCAGGGTGCCCCAAATTGAAGTATACACGCTTTGAAATGTTATAACTCGGCAACAAATGAGATAGAAATATAAGGTGTGTTGTGTATGATCCAGGTGGTGCTGGAAAAGCATAGCAACACACTCATTGTTGCTCATTTGTTTAGAAACCAAAATGGCGGTGAGACTTTCATTCGATGAACATAAGTGGATACTGAAGTGTTATTGGAAAGTGGAGAATGTTGTTGAGGTTCAACGATGTTGGAGGGTTGAATTTGGTACATCACCGCCAACAAGGGTAACAATAACAAAACTCCAAGACAAGTTTGAAGCTGAAGGAACGGTGAAAGATGTGTTGAAAGGTCAGTGCAGGAGAAAGAGAAGTTCCACTGATAACTAGTGTGGAGTTTGCATGATCCCCAAAGAAGTCAGTGAGGCAATGCTCTCGTGAAATTGGTATCGCCAAATCCAGTGTTCATCGAATTTTGTGAGGTCAAAAATGGATGCCTTACATGCCACGATTTGTCCACGCACTAAATGAGGATGACTGCAATTTTGTGAGTGGTTCTTGCAAAGTGCGACAAAAGGGAGGATTTTCAAGACTTAATTGTTTGGTCAGATGAAGCAACATTCAAACTTAATGGCATAATTAATCGTTATAATTGGGCTAACGAAAACCCAAACATCATTGAAGAAAAGGCCGTCAATCTTCCAGGGAGAACGGTATGGTGTGGTCTGTCCTCCAGAGGATTACTTGGGCCGTACATTTTCGAATGTACTGTCAACGATCAGACTTACCTGCAGATGTTGTAACTCATGATTTCACATCTTAATGATCTCTTCAAGAATGGAAATGATGTTTACTTCCAACAAGACGGGGCTCCATCTCACTTTCATATCGATCTGAGAACTTTCCTCGATCACACATTCAATCACAGATGGATAGGACGAAGAGGAAGTGCGACGGAGTTCCCGCCTCGATCTCCCAATTTAACTCCTCAGTCTGTTTGTTTCTCTGTTTGACATCGGTGTTGGGAGTGTACTGTGACAGAAGGTGGACATTTTGAATATGTACAGGCTTAAGGAAGTTTACAGAATAAAATACAACACACCTTATATTTCTATCTCATTTCGTCGTTGAGTTATAACGTTTCAAAGAGTGTATACTTCAATTCGGGACATCCTGTATATAGATATCCATATATTAAACATACATATATAACAACATATTTGTTAAAATTGTTCATCTGTAGCAAAGAGAAAAATAAACAAAACAAAACAAAAAAGCAAAAGACAATAAAAAAAAAAATGAAAAACCCTTTTTCCTCTCTTCTTTTCTTCTATCTTTTTTCTTTATATTTTCTACAAGCCAATTTCTTATATCTTTTTTAACAACAGAACCTCTATCTTTGTTAGACAATGTATTTATTGAGCTTTGTCTTTATCATTTTTTTTTTTTTTTATGATTGTATATGTTTTCCAATATATAATTGATATTTCTTTCTCCATTTTAATTGTTAATGAGTGGGTAAACTAATGTCATTTTTTCTTGTTCTTGTAATTCTTTGGTTGCTTATTTGTTAGGAGCAGTCAAACGAAAACAGATCAGACACAAAAAAAGTGTCATTGGAAATTTACTACCTCAAAAGTGATCTCCAAAACTGTTAATACATTTACCCCACTTGGACACAAGACAGTCAATTCCATTCTTGTAGAAGGTTTGAGGCTGCTGATGGATCCACTATCTTACCCAGATGAGCATATCCCTGTCTTGGGTGCAGGACTGTCTTGCAAATGCGTCCCTCTCAGAATCTCTTATGTCACTCCATCATACGCGAATACGACATGCAGTGGTTGCCGTACACAACAGACATGAAACGATGAATTTCTCGTCCACTAACACCCTCGACAGTCAAAAAAATGAACCACACATCTCTGTTCTTCTTTACTTGCCTCCATTATTGATGGTGCACAAATTCTTATATCACTAACTTTACTTCCAGCGCAATATAAACAAATAGTGCTCAAAGTTAGAGTCGTCACTCTACTGCCCTCGTTCCCGACAGATGTCACTATTGTCAGTTAAGATCAAATGTTACCAAACTCTGAGTGACTCAACTTTTATGAGTGCTGACCAGTTTTTATTTGACTGCCCCTAATATACTGTTATCTATGAGTTTATAAAAATTATTTATCATGAAATTATAATAGAATTTTGTGTTGTATTTAGGAATGTGTATCTTTTTTATACGTTCAGTTATTTTTCCTTTATTATTCTAGGTTTCTAGTGAGAATAATAGATTGAAAAAAAAAATTCTGAATTTTGTTTAGTTTATTTAAATTTATACATCACTGTTTGTCCAAATGATGTTCGACTCCAAATTTATATTTGAGCCTACAAGTCCATAATAAATTAGAATTTTAATTTTTGTTTATGAGATATTTTTAATGTGATAGAAAATATATAATATTTTTTTTTTTAATTTACTGCAAATTACCTTTATATCATCATACCATGTAAATGTATCATTTGTTATTAGTCTTAAGATATTGTACTTTAAAGCAGTTTTGATTTTTGTATAAACATTGGTGGTAGTTTATTTGTGGCTCATTTTTAGGTATTATCTTTTAGAATGAATGAATAAAAGTTTGTTATTTTTTTCTCATTTCTATTTAGTTTGTTATCATTTTTGTAATTCTGTGAAATCTCCTAATAGTTTTCTTAAATTTTAAGCGTCTTACGGAACTCAGCATTTGTTTTGTTTTGTGTAACTTTTTGCTCCCAATGGATAAATAGATTTTTCTGTTTTTAAAGTAACTTTTATTACATCTAAAGTATACTCTGATGCCTAGCTTGTTCAATTTGACAAAAAGGTTGATTGAGTCAAAGGCTTTGCTTAGATCTAGGGATAATAATAGAATAAAATTACCGATAAGATTTCATTAATATTACTGCTTAATTTTTCTAGTAATATTTGCATTTTTGTTTTTTCATTATGCAAATTGTTCTAAATTTATTACAGTGTGTTTAAAATTGTTCAATTTTAAAGAATTGTAATTTTCTATTATTAGAACTAAAAGCAAAAATTAAATTACTTTATTGTCTTTTGAATAAAAATAAAAATTGGACCATAATTTCTTTAGCAAATGTTCCTTCTTCCTTTGGAAAAGAATCGATTTATTACCAGACTCAAGCTGATCTTCTTCTCCATAAAACAAGTGTCTTTCTATCGCCTTTAAAAAATCTCATTCACTGCAGAAATAGAAGCAGCCATTGGTTTACAAATGAAGACCTATTTTAATTTGTTTTTTTCTAATTGATATAGTCTTTTCTAAACTCTCTTGTCAGTAGACAATGGAGAATATAATTTGTTTAGAACTGTCTTTGTTTTTTGTATAAATAGAGCAAGCAATTCACTGTTACTTACCTAGATGTCGAACGTGCCACATAGGATCCAAAGGAGATATTTTTTTATAAAAGACAATCATCATTGGTGGTTGTGATCCACCACCTCCATGTTCATTACCATAAATGTCTTCCCTGGCAAATGGAGGGAGAAAATAGTTTTAAAATAAAAACAATAATCAGATCTAAATATATAATATTATATTGAGCATTTCTGAATTACCTAGTGTTGAGATCCATCCAATATTCTAACTGCTCTGTAATATTTTCTTTTCTCCATTTGGTGACGTTAACAACAAATACTCCAGTATTGAAGCTACAAGCACCAGGACTCAGGTTAAGCATTTTTATATGGGAATTTTTAAGATTAATATAACTGGCATAATTGCTCTGAAAAAAAAATACAGATTTATATATATGTGTGTATTTATATTTATATATATATATATGTCCGAAACAAATCACTTACAATCTAACATTTTTGAATTCAATGAATAATACTTTCATTTTTATTTTATTACAAGTTTGTTAAAAAAAAATGAGAAAATGAAACATCTATCGATATTTACATCAGCTAAATGTTATTACCATACCCTTAACAAGAACCACTTTAAGAAGCATTTATTAAGTGGGAAAGAAAGAAGTATAATGCTTTAGATATAATACTCTGCTGTTGATCACGGAAAAGGTTAGATTGGAGTATTTTTTCATATGATCATAGTTTAGCTATACTCTGCTGTTGATCACTGAACAGGTTAGATTAGAGTATTTTTTTGTATGATCATAGTTTAGCTATACTCTGCTGTTGATCACTGATCATGTTAGATTGGAGTATTTATTCATATGATCATAGTTTAGCTATACTCTGCTGTTGATCACTGAAAAGGTTATAGTATTTTTTTCATATGATCATAGTTTAGCTATACTCTGCTGTTGATCACTGATCATGTTAGATTGGAGTATTTTTTCATATGATCATAGTTTAGCTATACTCTGCTGTTGATCACTGAAAAGGTTAGATTATAGTATTTTTTTCATATGATCATAGTTTCTTTGAATAATGAACATTATCACTGACTACTGGTAAATGATTACTCTGGTTCTGTGAAGAAAGTACAGAGCAAGGGGATTGGAGGTAAATCATAAGAAGATTAAAGCCCATCCTGGTCTACTGCTATGAATGAAGAGGTGGAAATTTTTTGTTCAATTAAACAAGTTCCTTTCAATTAAAAAAAAAATATTTCTTGATAATGCAGTTATTTTGTTAATTTTAAACATCACAAAAAAGGGTGACATCTTTATAATTTCAGGAATAGTTTTTGTTTTATATCTGCAATTAATCATCAAAGTTTCATCTTCGAAAATGCAATCACAAGATTCTAGTATATACCATAAAAAAATAGCCGATAAAATAGAATATTAAGGAAAAAAAAATCCTTGAAGTTTACTTAAGATAAACTGTATGACGAAGAACTATTAGTCACAAAAAGCTTTTTAGAGTCAAACATAATTTACTTCGGAAGTTATAGTTGATATAACTGTTGAACAGCTTCATTTTGAACTAATTAAACATTTTTATATTGTCCTTAAATAAAATGAAACAGGTTATTCATAAAATTAGTAAAATTATCTCCCTTTGATTTTTGAAAACCAGCAACTGGTGGTTGCTGGTCCTGACATTTTGCAACTAATAAATACTATCTGATAGAGATATATTAAAATATAAGGGTCATTCAAATGACAACGAGTCAAAGGACATAGTAAAATGCTGAATGGGTTTATTGAGGATTTTTGACATCGAGCATTGATGGCACCATTGTAGTTTTATGTCACAGTGACAGGTTGTGCTCATGTGAGAGTAGCAGTCTGATTTTGTTCAATACCTTGTTCTAGTGTACTGTCCAAACAGTCATGATTGAAACAACAAACATTGAACAGCAAGAAGTTCTCCACTTTTTTAACCGTAAGATGTTGAGAGTACAGATATCTATCGACACATGAGTAATGTGTACCAAAAATGCAAATGCTAAAAAATGGAGTAAGTAGTCATTGTTGACTGATGATTCGAGGCCACTGTGAAACAATGTCAAACAATGATGCTTCTGTAGCGGAAGTTGACTGTCTCATGGTGGAAGCACTTGTCGACAGAATTGGAATATGTGTTGGGAATGTGCACCCTATTATTAAGGATCATTTGCAATATTGGAAGATTTGTGAGCAATGGGTGCCACACAACTTGGATTCTGTGCTGAAAGACATTCGCATGGGTCTTTTCCTAGAACATTTGCTCCAGTACTTGCTCTCTTTAGCTTCTTTTCGTTTGAATAACCCTTATAGTTTATGGTTTCAGTTTTCAGGCTGAATTTGTTTTCTGTTACTGAATATTATAACCAATAGCAGGAAGAAAAGATGCTGCTTCTTAGATTTCTATTATGGTGGAAGGTGGAATATTAAGCAATCATAAAAATTAGAAAGAAAGGATTAACCTCTTAACTGGGCATATGTATTAGGTGAGTGCAAAAGTTCTACCCGTTTTTATTATCCGTAAAGAAGAGCAAATAAACGCAAAATGAACAGTACCTATTATTGTGCATAATCACCATTGCTATCTAGGACCTCTTGCCATCTTTCTGGTAGGAAATGAATCCCACGGCCGTAAAATTCCGGCGGTTTTGAGTCAAAAAAGTCTTGGATGGCAGTTTTCACAGCATCAAGATCATCAAAGATTTTCTGACTGAAGGAACTGTTCAACGCACGAAATAGGTGATAGTCAGTTGGTGCCAAGTCAGGAGAATAGGGAGGGTGGGGTAAAACCTCCCAACCAAAGCCAGTAACTTTTGGTGAGTGATGACAGCAGGATGTGGCCTGGCGTTATCGTGATAAAGGATAACACCGCGACGATTGATGAGACCTGGCCACTTTGCTACCAAATTTGAATGCAGCCTGTCTAACTGTAGACAGTAGAAGGCAGCATTGATGGTTTGATTGAGTGACAGGACCTTCCAGTGAATTATTCCCTGCACATCCCACCACACGCTCAATAACACTTCTTGGGATGAAGTTCAGCTTTCGAAGTCGATGCAGGCAGATCAGAAGGGTGACACATAGTTCTACGACACTTTACGTTAGGGTACATAACCCATCTCCTGTCACAATTCCTGTCAAGAATGGGTCATTTTTGTACTGGGAAAGCAAGAAAACAGAGGTGGCGATTCGGTCATCCCGTTGCTTAGCTGCCAGGTTATGTGGAACCCAACGATCCAACTTTCTCATAAAACGCAACTTAACCAGCCGTCTCTCGACCGTTGTTCGGTGTACGTTGAAGGTCTCCACTAATTCTTGCATGGTTGGGTTCGGACTATTCCTTATGGCTTGGTCAATATCTTCCTCTCCAACGTGTGATGGCCATCCACTCCTAGCCTGATATTGGCAGCTTCTGTCTCCTTCCCTAAATTTACGTCACCATCGACGACATGTGCTTTCGTCTATTGCATCCTCCCCATAAACTTGATAGACATTGCGACATGCTGCGGCTGCCATACTCTTTTTATCGAACTCGTATAACAAACAATGTCTTATATGCTCCTTCTCGCATTCCATGTTACACCCTCTGTTATTTTTTTTGAGATAATTAACTTTGAGAGACACAATGCATTTATATGTGAGGCATCCACACATTTCATTGGCAGACGATTTGTGTCATTACAATGTCATGTGTGAGGACAATTCCATTGCAAATATTCATATCGAAAAATGGGTAGAACTTTTGCACTCACCCAGTTTATGTATGTCTTATGATCACAACATTGTAATACGTATGACGAACTATTCTGTCACCCATTTTTTACTGCTAATATCGCCTGGGCATAATTGCTTAGATAATGATACTTCGTAATCTTTGGAATTTTCTATGCTAGATGGCACCACTTTCCATGACTTTCCATGGTAATATATGCCCTCTGGGAGAGTAATTTTGAAACACAATAAACTTTCAGTTGATAAAAATTGCTATAACCCCCAAAACAAGGAAGGAAGAACAGGAAGAAAACCCCCCCTTGTACAGGGTGTTTGGGCTAAATTTGACAGTTTTTGTATGTAAAAAAAAATTAGTTCTCTAGAAAACTTTTACATGTTCTACATATTTTTTTATTCTTTTATGTCAGCTTTACCCTTGGTGTGAAAATTAACTGAAATGGACAAGTGGAACCCATCTGAATATTGGAAAAGAATAACCTGCATCATGATGATTCGTGGCGGGCATGAAAATTCCGCAATCATGGCGGCTGCTCAATGCTTGTTAAACACTGTCAAAGCAATACGAAGTGAAATCAAGAACTGCAATGGAGACTATGAAGCTGTGGCTTGTAGGAAAACACACAGCAGACATTCTGATTGCCTCCGTACACCAGAATTCATCCAAAAATTGCAAGAGAAAGTGATGGAAGACCCAGGCAACTGGGTCAAATGGCTATGGAGAGTTGCTGAACACCGTAGTCAAGCCTTGGGTGGAGAAGGTGGCTTCTGGATGACCATATGCGTGGCAGCAAGATTCAGCTCCCTGCCATACTGCTGGAAAGACTCAGAAGTGGTTGCCAGAGAATTTTTGTGATGCCACCGGTCCTAATTTTGGCCCCCGAACTCCCCTGATTGCAATCCTATGGATTATTGTATGTGCGGCGCAGTTGAGAAACACATCAACCGCACTGCCTGTAACACAAAATCCGAGCTGATTGCCAGGATCAAGAAGGCATTTGGGGTTCTCCCTTGGGACACCGTCAAGGCTGCCTGCAACAGATTCCGAAGCTGGCTTGAGGCTGTCATGGATGCTGAGGGTGGCTTTTTTGAATGAAATATCTTTAGATACCTTTAATCTTTATGTACCTTTTTTATTTTTTCAATAAATTTATTCTTGGCTAAGATATTCACTTTTTTTGTCTTTAACATGAAACTGTCAAATTTACCCCAAACACCCTATACATCAATATCCCCTCTGTTCCACACCTGTTTCAGGCTGCCTCTCGAATAGCACACAAAGATTAATAGATCAGCAGAAAATAGAAATATCAACACTCATTATAAAAACAACTGTGTTTACATGATACCTTGCCAGAATAATTCATGCATTTATTTGGGAGAAATGCGCAGACCTTTAATTACATGGCTAAAAGAGTATAACTATGCAGTAAATAAACAATTTTAATTACAATACAGCTGAACATGTCATTACTAAACAACATAATCTGGATCTCGACAATTTCAAAATTGTGACCAAACAACCAAATAATTATATAAGAAAGTTTATAGAATTGTATTATATACTCAAATATAAGTTGTACAACACCAAGATATCCATAGATGTCTTGTTAGAATATAATATCCAATTTTGATTGGATATTTCCCCTTATTAATCCCAACCCGCTTTTTTTTTAAATATATGTTTTTATGGTGCATGTTGGTTATCAATTATCACTGATCGACAAGGTCCACATAAAGACAGATCTCTCTATCTCCCTTTTATATGATGCATGA
>JAFIDM010000002.1:77822522-77858926 GCA_023159025.1 Thereuonema tuberculata | reverse complement strand
ATGATGGTTATTAATTTCTTATTGATTGACAAGGTCCATATAAAGACTGATTAAACTTTTACTTCTCATTTTCCGTCTGAAGAAGGCTAGCTGTCACAGGTAACAGTTTTTTAATGTTTTAAGATGTACGTGTGTTGCTTTTATATAAAGAAATATTGAACTTTTTCGCACAAGTAAAACTTTTTACCATAATCTATTTTCTCTTCAAGTTATTTGTTTATTATTATTTAGTTAAGAAAATAGCATATTATTTGTTCACCCATTACTCTTTAGAGAAACTGACTTTAGCTTCAGAAAATACCCAAGAAGGGTAACTCCACTGTAGGTAAATACCCAGTTAAGAGGTTATTGTAATTAATGTTCTGATTTTTCTCATGTCAATAATCATTTCAAAAAATACAAAAAGCATTTCACTTTCATTAATTGAGGAAGATTTCTATATCACTATCAATAACTGTAGCAACAATGCTTCATTAAATCATTCCAAAAAGTAAAAAAATACTTCATCAAAGAGAAAACAACTCTTGGAAGTTTATTCTCTTCAATTATTTTTACTTTCCTTTGTCATTAGTGGTAGCATCTTCATCTCGTCACCCAATCTTTCCATCTCATTTTTTTTAATATTATTATTAAAATTTCCTTCTTCTTCCACTGTTATTGCTTCACTATCAATCTATCCTAGCCTTGGTTAACAATTCAGCTCATTTTTAGCGGCCCCAAGGTTACAGCTTGCCTGTAAAACCGCTCTTGCTTTTGTCCTGTCTGTTTGTAACACTCTGTAGCGGCCAAACAGTTAGAGATATTAGAATGAAACCTCCACCATTGTGTTCAGCATCAAAAAGTAGGGGACTATGTCCAAAAAATGAGACCTCTAGGACCACTCCCTGACTGGAAGTTGGGGGTCAAAAGTGGTCGCTTCCGATAAAGTTGTGTTTATAAAAGTTTGTTTATAAAATTGTGCATATTAAGGACCCCCCTTTGCTTTTGACACTGTCTAAAGCATTAATTATCTTGTTCTGTAAGTTTTTAACATAACTTTTATTATATTAGATTTGTGTGTCGGCCGATTCATTTTTAATAAATTATATGAATCAAATGAATTCTATAAAATTAAAAAGACTTATTATATGAAATTTTTGCTTACTTTTTGTCACAGCCATAACTCTGGCAAAAATAGAATCAAATTCTTTAATAGCAGTGAACTTTAAAATGTAGGACTATTGATGAAAGTCAGATAAGTATAATGTTAAAGGCACAATTCTTTTTTTCTTAATAAAAATGTTGGGGAAAAAAAAGCAATTATTAAAGCGTTACTTAAGATAAGAAAGTGCAGGGGATTAGAGGCCAGACCCAGCCCTAGGGGTGGTGCGGGCCCCAGGCGAGCCCCCTTCCTTCAATGATAATGTCCTGATCCCTCTCTCCCCCAATCCACCTTCCCTAAAACTTTCTTATAGACTCTTTCTAAAATTACATATTTATTTGGTATCTCGTTATGGTCATGGGCTTTGTTGGAACAAGCAGAATTTTGAACAAGCCATAAAATTTTTACGGCTAGCTGAATGGAAGTTTCATAATATTTCAGCAAATAACAAAGAAAAAAAAATATGCTCAACCAGTCGTGGAATTCCCGGCAGTTGCCTAGATTCGCCTCCCCCCCCCCCCTTGGGCCGGCCCTGCACATCCTTCTCTTTGCTTGCCTGTGCTCAGACAACTTACCATGTAAAAGCCAAGAAACTTACCATAATATAAAGAGATGCATTGCACAAGATGCAAACAGACTGAATAAATCGAAACAAAAATGGTGGCGAGCTCTCAACTTAGTCTCAGCCAATGAACCATCATGCCAAAAAAGCATCAAGTGGATAAAGCAAGTGTCACAATGCATATCCATGTGTATAAATGAAAAGTGCTGAAAAGTGGAACCCTACTGTAATAGTTAAAAAAAAAAGTGATACCTCAATTGGATTCAATCGTTTGGAAACTGATTTACAGTCTTCTGAGAATGCACCATAATGTCCATCTAATATTGGAGTCTCCAGTAATTCTGATATATCACCTTGAACAATTACATCATTATCCAAAAATACAGCTTTATTGTTTAACTCTGGAAAAAGTTTTGGCATGTAAAATTTTGCATAATTCATCTGAAAAAAAAATAAGAAAACAACTTTTATTATACTATGGAACCATATTTTCTTTTCTTTATGGACAGTTGTTTCACAAAAACTCAAATAAATTTGAAATTACACTGGGCATTAATTAAAAGGTCAAACGGATTTCATACAAGTTCAGATTAAGTAAACAGTTCATCAAGCTAAAAACAAGTAAAAAGTAACTGGAGATATTTACAAAAAAAAAAGAAAGAAAAGGAAATGTATAAAACAAACTATTTTATTAATTGCACATGCAATAGAGTTGATATTTTAAAGTCAACAGTTCCCAATCCGTTGACTTTAAAATTGCTTAATTGAAGAAAACAAACCTTCCAACTAGAAAAACTATACAACAATATGGAAAGGTTGAAAAATTCACAGGTTACATCTGTTAACAAAATGTTTCTTCTTCAAACTCAAAGCCTTGAGATAAGAACACTCCTAAATTGCATCATTCCCATAAACTGAGAAGGCGTCCAAGTAGTCATTGCAGAACACAAGATGAGAAAACACCATTTAACACAGTAGCATTAGAAGGATTGGTGACCCTAGTTGCAGCTACATTATTTTACATTTTTATGGTAAAATAAGAAGTCAGTACATATCATATTTCAATCTCTCAATTTTGAGTACTTTTTTATCGTTTTGTCAATAATATGGTAAAGAAATCAAAATAAAATGTAAATATTTGATAGAATAAAGGATGTATTTTTTATTTACTAATAAAAATAAATGTAAATTCTCAGAAAAAATGTATACAAAATCAAATTAGATGTGTATGATCAAGGAACTTCTGTTTTTTTTCAAATTCTGAATTCTAAAAAAATCAACATAAAATCAACAAATTTTAGAGAATCTAGTGTTTTTCCAAGGCTCTGGTACATCCCTCATTATTATGGGAAACGAAAAAAAACAAAAAACATACAAGTTCAGTACCAACAACTGTTTATGACAATTCAAGGTGTCTACTGAGGTGCAGCACACAATACAAGTTCCCATTATAAGTGCCGGCAGAATACTGATCAATAGAGTTCGCCTAGCCACACAATATGATAATCAACATGTCTACTATTAGCACCAAGTACACGGAGCTGTGAATGTGGAGATGTGTGATCATTTTGGATGAGGCCTATGGTATAGCTGACTGTAATAAACCAGCAACAAAGCAAACAATAAAAAAGCCTAGTGAAGAACTGGGTTAAATTCTGCTTCCAAAGGGCTACAGGATAGTTACTGATCCAAAGCTCATCTCAAAATCCAGAAAATTAGCTTGCATGTCAAAGTTAATATAGCCTACTTCTTCTTCTTTCTACTATGGACGGTGGGAAACAATTGACTAGATGAATAGTCTTTTCCTCTCCTCCCAGTATTTTGGCATTCTCTCACTCTGCTTTCGCCTTCGATCATCTGACCAGATTACCTTGGTCCTCATAGTTTGTTTACCCTGGAACCCCTTGAATCCATTAACCCTCATTCTAAACATTTTCCTATTCCAGATCTCTTCTGAATTAATCCCAACTTGTTCCATGTCTCTTCTAGTTTCCTCAACCCATTTAGTCGTCGACTTTAAGTTGGTAATATAGTTGAAGATCTTTGTCAATCTAATATAGTCTACTATTAATAAACATTTTAAAGCTCATCCAGGGGAAAGAACTTCCATTATTGTATGACATAAAGAGAATTAAGGTGTTCCTTCACCAAGACAAACTATCCAGTCATACTGCTAAGTATATCCTAGTTAATTTGAACAGGTAGAAGTAGAGACAGGGTTTAATGCTACTGGTATTCTGACATCTCAGTTATGTCTCCTGAAACCTCATGGACTTTACAGCTTTTTCTTTTTAAAAAGAAGCCTTGGTAACAAATGATCAGGGTTTTTTTAAATGGACTTTGGAAAACATGCCAGGGGGTGCGGAACACAATCCACCTTGCTATTTTACAAAGGATGCAATGAAACTCATGAAGAATCATTGGCAGATGTCAAGGGTATCATTCATGGAAGATGGATTTTCTTAAAGCGGTAGGAGAGTCATCTCAGGTTACACAGAAGCAAAATCAGAGTTTACTTTAAAGAAAGTTTCTTTTTATAAATTCTTTTAAAAGTTTCATCAAGTTCTTTTCATAATTGGTTAATTGAAAGTATCATATATAACACTTTTATATAATAGACTATCACCTTCCGACTTGATGGAATAATAATTTTTTATGATAATATACATAGTTTGGTCCTGAAGGAGGAGTGAGACATGATACTGTAGGTCCGTTTTTTGAGGGATTTCCTCACTCCGGGATGAGATGTGATCTCGATATTTCGGCCCCGTGCCTCGGGCCTTCTTCGGGAGATGTTTTAAAATGGGCGTGTATGTGTGTATTGGTGTATAAATATATGTGTATGTGTATTGTATGTATATACTCATTTGTTTGTGTGTGGGTGTGTGTGGATATGTGTACATATGTATTTGTGTATGTATGTGCATACCTTCATCTATTTGTGTTGGTGTGTGTGTTTGTATGTTTGTATACGTACATATATGTGTATATACATATTATTATTAATTTTTTTTTTTTTTTGACTTCCACATTTAATCTTCTTCTTCCTATGTCTCCTATGTAAATATTCAACTAACTCCAACTCTACATTCGTCTCCTTCATTTTCCTTCATCCTTTTTTATTTATTTATTTATTTATTTATTTATTTATTTATTTTCATTTATTTATTTATTTTTTTGTTATGTTTTTTCTTTCTCTTTTTCTCTTCAAAGTTCTTATGAGACTTTTATTCTCCGTTTATATATTCACGTCGATTATTTCCATTTTACATATAAAGGGATTTTATTTTTATTTTGGTTCGTTCCTTTTGTCTCCTTTTTTCTCTCATATCATACTACATTCTATCCATGACAATTTTTTTTTTCCAGCTTCTATTCATTTTTTTTTTATTTATTTTTATATATACAATTCAGGTGAATTATTACTATTAATTTTACTGTTATTAATAATATTTATTTTTTCTCTTTCCAATCTTCCCACGTCTAGCATTCAATTAGCTCCACGTATCATTTATATTTTCCTACATATTAATTATCTTATTTGGTTTTATTCTATCTTATTTTATTATATTTGGTTTCATCTTATTATATTTTATTTCATTTCATTCCATTTTATCTTTCAAACTCTATCCCCCTGTTGGCCTGGCTGTCTTTTTTGTCTAACAGTTTTTGAATTCGAAGAAACCGTTGCCGCTGCTCCCACAACCCCTCCCCCACGCAATTAAGAAATTGTCCTCAGGACTCTTCCCCTTCCTTTTCCTCCCACCCCCTCTGCTTCTCAGTGCAAACAACATTCCCTCGGAATCAGACACGATGAACAACTCATCCGAGGATCTAACGATGAAAGTCGTTCATTATGCGCTCACCTTCATGTGATTGACTTTTAAAACATCTCCCAAAGAAGGCCCGAGGCACGTGGCCGAAATATCGAGATCACATCTCATCCCGGAGTGAGGAAATCCCTCAAAATACGGACCTACAGTGATAATATACATTTTTATATGAATACTCACCAATCTTTTACTTTCAATTACTTCTCTTAATTCCAATAATTTTTTTCCGAAATAGTTCTATTATGTAGCTTTATCTGCTTAAAAATATTGAATTTAGTTGCAAAAAATGCAACATTAGACTATACTGCAATACAGGTGTAGAAAGAGAAGGGTTTCAATGATGCCATTCGACAAAAAAGGAAGGAAAATAGAAACTGCTCTAAATATTTTAAGATTTTCTTGGGGAAAGGACGGCTATCTCTCTATACACATATGACTCATTGAAATAGAAATCATAAAGATAAGGAATGCTTCAAATCAGCTTTAGATACAGCATTAACAGTATATTTAATAAAGTACATAACATCATTTATTTTCTTTAAAAAATCCACAGCACAATGTATTGATTAGAGTAAAAGTAATAAGTTATTACATAAAGTTCAATTTTCAGCTTTGGTTGATTAAAAGTCATACACGAAATAAGATGCAGCACATATTGAAAGCTGTTATTAAAGTAAATATTGATGGATAAGCCTCATTTGTCAATTCAAAAAAGGGTATATTCTTACATGTTAAAAACAAAATTATATGAGATATTATACATTGGGGTACTCTTACTAATGAGTCCTAGTAAGCAAAGTAACAATAATCCCAAAAATTTAATTTAAAAGCAGAAAAAAAAAAGGCTCCAAAATACAGAAGTGCATTAATTTTTAGATATTGCTGTATGTTTACAGCTGAAAAAAATTATACGAATATTTATATTTTTAGCTTTCTACAGAGGGTTGTTTACAATCTATGGTAACGATTTGCATGGCGCGTGACGATGCAACCAATCACAGTAGGTATGCAAATTTATGCAAACGTACAGGTGAGTACTTAAAGATTAGTGTGGAGGGGTGCGGGTTAGTTTGTTCGGAGAAATGCCGCCGAAAATGTTACAGTTTTGGGAAGGGTACGTTACAGCCCTTTCCGACGCGAAATTTAGTTATTCCGCAATAATTACGGCATGTAGAAAAAGAGGTTTCACCATTTCGAAGAAAGGAGTTCATAATGTGTTGGCTGGTGTTGGTTTGGCCCGTACAGGACAGATTTCCAGGACTGAAAAGCAAGCCAATCCAAGGACACCTATAAGTCGCACAAAGACTGTCATTCAGAAAGTCAAGAAAATGGTGACGGGGAACAATCCAGCGACCCAAAGGACCATTGGTGCGAAGGTAGCAACATCTCTTCCTACCGTAAACAAGATTATCCATAAAGATTTGGGACTTCAAAAGAGACATAAAAGCAAGGTTCACAAGCTCTTACCAAAGCACATTTCAGAACATAAGGCAAATTGCAGAAAACTGTATGAACGACATCTCGCTGGGGATAAATGGAAGCATGTGGCCACATTAGACGAAGCGTATGTTTATCTGTCCGACTGCAATAAACCAAGGGCGATTTTCTATCGCCCAGTGGGAGCCAAATCGTTTCCAAATTGGTACAGAGAATGTCGTGAAACTTTTTCGAAGGGATTCATGATCGTTGCGGGTTATTCCTATCAAGGCAAGCTACAGATACGGAGGGTGGCTCAAAATGTAAAGGTGAATTCTGCGTACTATCAGGATCATGTACTGACATCAATTTATACACAGGAACTACCTGCTCTTTACAGAAACGACGTTTACAAGGTCCGTCTCCACCAAGACAAGGCGTCCAGCCATACGTCCAAATCGACCCAGAATTTTCTGACACGAATGGAACAGCAAACCGGAATCCAGGCTATACCGTTTACCGAGATACCAGTGAAGTCTCCAGATGCATCGCCCATGGATTTTTGCACATTTGGACTATTAAAACAAGCCTTGGGAAGACGACCTCCTCGTTCATTGGATGGACTCTGGAAATGTTGTCAGCAGGAGTGGCAACATATAAGTCTTCCCGTTCTTCGAAGTAGTCTCCTGCAATGGAAACTGCGCTGCAGAGCGATAGCAGTATCTCATGGCCATTAAATAGAGCATGATCGATGGTGGAGAAAGGGAATTTTTGGGAAATAGACCCGAATTCAAATCGTTACCATAGATTGTAAACAACCCTCTGTAATTTAAATTTTAAAAAATGTGAATGTAGAATTTTCTTCACAAAGTAACAGACAAACAGACTGAAAACTATCCTTTTATACTTACATGAGGAATGGAAATGCTTCTCCAAATGAAATTGAAAATAAGATTTTATTTGTTCTTCTTGGATAAGATAAAATAAAAACATCATTCAGAAAAGAACCAAAGTATCTTTCTGCTTAAAGATGCACAGACGTCAAAGAAACAATTTCATCTGAAATAGTAATAGATAGGTCGGATAGAGTTAAGGCTTACTTTCCACTGATTTAGAATGCAGGCAAATATGGAATGACGTTTCCTTTAGCTATGGATCTTTACAGAAAGAGAACGTGAATGACAATCCATAAAACTAATGTAATCAGTATTTCTTTTATTAAATAATATTTGCACATTACATTGATCTAATTGTTCTGGCAACAAAATGACCTAGAAGTGTAGTAGTTTTGTGATGTCATATAATGCTTTTGGTTTATTTATGTTGGGAATTGTTAGTTAAATTATTGGCGTCTATGAATCTTTGTTCATTTATTTGGAATCTATGGATGCACTAGTGAAAAAAATTATTAATTATTATTGATGGAATCTTTGTTATTTTATCTATGGATGCATTGGTAAAAAATGATTGTTATTATTATTGATAATATTATGGATGCTTTTGGAACGGACTCTTTAAATATGTCTAAATAGTCAAACAACGATGTATGAAATTATTACTAATTAAAAGAAAAAAAATGTTTCAATACCTACCCTTCATTGTGTTTTCCTTTAAAAAAAAAGAAAAAGATGAAGAACTTGGATTTTTAGATAATGTTGAGTCGGCTTATGAATAGTGAAGATTGACATGTTTAAGCATAAAGAAAAAGAGAAAATAAATAAAACACACTTACTTACAAAAGAGTTGAGAGAATTATAAATGTGGTAATAATCCGACAGTTTTGGAATACTGCACGTATTCTTCATCAGGGATGGCACAAACATATTGCAGTAGTGACGGGTGTTTTGCCCACCGGCTATGGAGTTGTAAGCTTTAAGCTGGATTATATGGAATGATTCAGCTAGGAGACAGTGGGATAGTCTATTATGGTGGGAAAGGGGTGTAGAAGCTGAAAAGTTGGGTGTGTGTCCCGTCTCTTTTAAAGTGCTTAACAGTGTATGAGCGAGTGGAATCTATGTTTTTAAAGGCTTGTTGATGTTCTGTAATGTGTGTGGATAGAGGTCGGGATGTTGGTCCCACGTAGCCAGAGGAGCATTGGCTAGTGGGATCCAATGTACTGTGTTGGATGAGTTATTAAGTTGTTTGGTTTGTGTTATGTTTATGTTGTGTGATTTGAAGGTAGGGGCATATTGGTATTGGTTGAGGAATTTTTTGATGAAGCTTTCAAGGGGAGGATAATAAGGGAAGGAGATGTGTTTGACAGAGAGTTTGCGAACTATTGCTAAACTTGCCTAATCCTCTCACTTCCCTCACTTTAAACATGCCTTCCTACCTTGTGTTCTCCTAAATGTTGTTTTAATGTCTTATATGTTTGTGCCATCCCTGATGAAGGAATATGCGCAGTATTCCGAAACTGTTGGATTATTACCATGTTTATAATTCTCTCAACTCTTTTGTAAGTAAGTGCATTTTATTTATTTTCACTTTTTCTTTATTTCATTATAAGCATGTTAAGCCTCCTTGTTATTCATGTTTAAGCATAATGAGATATTTCCAAAAGAAAACAAAGGTATAGGAGGACGAAAGGAAGAAGATGGAATGAGAGATTTTCTATAAAGACAGATTAGGTGGATGACGGCGACCCCGGAGGCAGAATGTTTTTTATTTTTCTGCAACGATTGATGCTAAGGCGAAAAACTTTCTGCAAGTGCAGAAAAAAATTAAGCTTTTTTTTCGTTTATGTCCCATAAAAACCGAATCTTCAAATCGACAACCAAAAAAAAACCGGAATCCCCAAATCCACAATCGACATCTTGCACACCTCTGTTCTATACGATATCTTTCTGCAACCCTCAGCACCTTCTGCAGTTTCGTTCTGCGACAAGGTCGCGCCGTCGCTTGATATTCTGCTTCTGAGACGGCGACTATGTTCCAAACTTTGCGTAGCAGCCAGCCCAACGATCAGACATCAGGACCTAAGTGTGAATTCACTGATGGGATTTGGGAAACATTTGCATCCAGGAAGCAAGTAGAGTTATCTGGTGTGGAGGACATGTCCTAAATTTTGCATAGCGACTCCAAGGATCTGCCATTAAGGCCTAAGTGTGAATTTGTTGATGGAAAGGTGGAATTTGGGACACATTCGAATCCAAGAAGCAAGTAAAGTCATCCAGTTTGGAGGACTCGAGGCAAACTTTATAAAGGTAATTCATAGATGAATACTAGAGGCAATTTACGTTTCACTAAATAGAGTTTATCAATATTTGCTTTTGATTAAAAGATTGATGCATCAATGAAGAATCTTCATAAACTATGTTCTTCATATCTTCAAATGTAATGAAAAAAGGTATATCTTTCTATTTTCATTGACTAAAGTTGTACTCTTTCAATAAAAAAAAAAATGCTATCAAAGTATTAGAATTCAAAGAAAACTCATCTGATGCAAATGATGAAAAACTTCAAAAAGGGCAAGGAGACTCTTCTGACTTATCAGCTAAAGAAATCATCAGAAATGCTTCTGAAAGGAAAGTCTGAATTTTAAAATGGGACAATTTTGATATACCTCTAGAAACTCTGCTTGAAATGAGGAAAAATGACTGAATTTATGTTATTACCATTGGACAAAAAAACAAAACAAAAAATATCATAAATGAAATCTATGAGTAAAGTCAAGTTCTCAAATTTGCCAACAATAAACTGTGATTACTTTGAAATAACTTTAATTTCACTATATTTCATCTCTCTTTGCGAGAGATTCGTTCAGGTGATATGTGAGGAAGATAATTGTTCTCAATTATCACCTGAAGGAGTCTCTCTCAAAGAGAGGTGAAATATAGTGAAATTAAAGTAAGCATTATTTTGAAATTTTAGTAGTATTTGGTTATTTGAAGATAATGAAGAATGTTAATATGATTACTTTGCATTGAATTAGACGTTAATGATTAAGACTTTGAGTTGCCTCTCATTAGTGAATGTTTGTTAGAATAACAATCAAAGTAGGAATGGGACAACAGCTACTAAATCAATGTTATGCTGAACTTGAAAATAGGGTCAGGGAAGAAAACTGCAACAGTTAATATTTCAGATTTAAAACTTTTTGTAATGATTTGAAGATATTCCAAATAAAATGAAGCTAGGAGTTAGAATCCTATGTAATTAGATATGTAGAATTATTCAAAAGTGTCTAAAGAAAATGACTGTTGTGATGATATTAGGCTCGCTACAACCACCTTCATTTACTACCTCTTATTTTTCATTTTTTTATAAGGCATAATCCTCAGAAATATATTTTTCACTTTTCTTCATGTTCCCAAACATTGGTTTAAGCATTCCTTTGTTCCTTCTAAGGTGCCTTCCAGATGCTTCCTCAAACATCCTTCTTGTAGGGCATCCATTTTCGCATCTTTCTCTTTTCATTTGGGCTTTGTTTTATTATTTTCCACTTTCATTCTTTGAGCTTTACAGCCATCTCCCCTTGCTTCTTCTGTCTTTCAGCTATTGACAAATTGTCAACAGATGTGCTTGTAGACAGATAAACACAATCTCTCCCCAACCTGCTGCTTTCCTTGGTGACATCATTGGGGCAGTACGAACTTGTGAAAAACAAAGACAGTCTGAAGGGAGCACCAGACAAGGACAGGCGGCAGGACACTTGCTTCAATTGAAACAAACGGCAGCTTCTGTGACAACGGGAGCCTGCTTGGCCTATCTTAGCAGGGAACTAGCTGAGGTCTGCTTGGAAACAAGACTCAGAAATATTTCGTTTTCACGGAGGATCTTGTTGTATCTAGTGTGTTCCCAAAAGCTTCCCCCTTGCAAAGTGAAAGTTACTGCTTCGCTTTACGGAAGGTTTGGTGCATCAAATGTGCATTTTTCACATCTTTCTACTTGCGAAGTGAAAGTGCATCACTGCATCCGATCTCAGCGCCCGAGGATCACACAGTGTGTTGTTTCATCCTAAATGTGACTGCTACTAATCATGCCAGCCAATGTGTTGAACTGACTATCTTCATCCAGCGTATCTCTATCAACTCCACTCTGCGTCATTCAGTCGCCTTCTGTTGCCCTAATTCACATTATTATCTGAATTAGTGATAAGTTCTTTTGTGTTAATTATCTTATAGGGATCCAATTTTATTAAGAAACCCAGGGTATGTATATCCTTACTTTGTTCACATTGTTTTATGTATATATATTAAACTTCCTCTTATAATTTAATCAGCCTTTGGGTATCTCCTTTTATAACCTAACTAATGACCTTGCATATTTATTTGTTGACGGGAGTTACGAGAGGGAGCAGCACCTTTTAGTGTGTGGAGGTCATCATTGTTCTTCCCCTCTATCACCTGCCCAACACTTTTGACCAACTCCTTTCAGCTGCTGCTTTCAGCTTGGCAAAATACTTCTCTCCCACCTACTTTGTTTACAATCAGTCCCTTTCCACTTTGGCTTGACTGACCGACACTGTCATCTATTCCCTGAATCCTTAATCCTTCGATTTTTCTATTTATTAACTTCTTAAATGAGGTAAAATTCGGGCCCAGTGCCTCGTTAATCCTTTAAGCTTTCTACTGCTTAACCTCTCTCCCTTCTCACTCCTACGCTTGAATGTAGACCTACAAAACCACAAAAAGGCGTTACACTCTTCATTTGCAGTTGATGGCCTGAAATGCCTTCATTCTATGAAGTATATTTAGAGTTCATTTACCAGGCTGAATCAGCAATTAGACACAAGGTTGCTTAGGTGTTTAACGGATGACACAGCAAGTGCATTATACAAAACTACATTAACAAAGGAAGACAAAAATGATGCATTCTGTGTATAACATCAGCTAATACATATTGTATTGTTTTGATCCAACCTACAATAAACAATACATTTCTTTAAATGAGACAAAGTTTTTCAACTTAAGAAGACAGTCAATAAGGTTAGACTTTTGTGAAATCAAAACAAGAGTAAACCTGCCAACTTACTGACAGTTTAGTTTGTCCATAATTTAAGTTACTTACTGGTTTACTTAATGCTTGTCTGTCTTTTTGAATTTTGAGTTTTCCTTTTATCCAATTCATTGGGAAACTAATGGCTGTGTAGGAGATTTTTGATAATTTGGTATCTTTTATCCAAGATCTGAAAAAAAGAAATAGATTAGTTAGTCAAAGAAGAACAATGACATAAACTGGCAAAGAAACCCATATTACTTAAAATATTGAAGATACATACAAACAGGTTTATTATAAAATATTTAATTATCTATAGAACAACATGTTTTGCAGCTATTTTACTGCATTATCAAGTCAAAGATAATATCAAAATAATACAAAGATATGCTACAGCATGATTTGGAAAAATAATAAAGTTAAATATTAAAATAATATAAAGATATCCTATAGCAAAAATTAAAACAAATAATAATAATTATTAAGAAATAATAAGACAAATTGAAACCACAATTGAAAGACAATAAAATAATTCTATAATTAAAGTGAACTTAACAGTGACTTTAAAATTATAAATAAAAATTGATCAAAATATGCTTAGATTAACAGTGAAATATTTCCATAATAATCGGAATTTCAAATTTTCGATTCATTAATGTATTAGAAATTTTTTTAATATAAAATGCTTCTTATTAATCTTTCTTTAATGTGCGGAATGAACTATCTAAGAACACAATTGACATGCACAATTACGCAAAGGATTCGCACCCCGAGCTGTCATCGTGAAGAGACTGGGACGGACCGTTTCGCACTTGTTATGTGTTCATCAGCCAGCCAAACTCCACCGATAACATGCTCAGAAGGTGCGAAACTTTAGCTATCCTGGCTCTTGCTCCCAAGAGCGGGACCACTCCCCAAAGAAATACAAAATAAAAATTAATAAAACAAGAAAATACAATACTTCCTTGGCCTGTAACTCGCAAAGCACAAAAGGAATGTAATGGCAGCATTAAATAAGAAATACGCTGTAAATAGAAATTATTAATCTTTCTTTAACGTGGGGAATGAACTATCTAAGAACACAATTGACACGCACAATTTTGTGCGTGTCAATTGTGTTCTTAGATAAAATGCTTCTTTTATTTGTAATTTTTGATAGTTATTATCCATATCTAAAATTTTAATGTTCTCGCAATCAATGCTGTGATTTGGGAATCTGTATAAATATTGAGTGATTGCTGATTTGAAATTCGTTAAGTTTTGTGTGGTGGAGAAAGTTTTACTATGTGATTTGTGTTGTTTTATTCTTTTATACAAAATTTGTTTCGTAAGACCAATATATGCTTTTTACAAGATTTACAGAGAATTTGATAACAACTCCTATTTTTTGGTATTTTGAAATAGGATCTTTGATAGGAGATAATTTATTGATAATTTTATTCATTGGTTTCAAAACAATGTGAAAATTTTGTTTCTTTAAAATATTTGCTAAGATATCTTGAGTTTCGGTTGTGATTAGGGAGCACAAATTCTCCGTGCATTAAACAGAACAAAAATCACCTAAAATATACATAACTAAATAATGATTGGAACCAAGTGTTTACTAACAAGGAACCTCTACAACTTAGACATGAGATTATTGATAAAAAGTGGCTCTTTGGATACAACTCAGTCTATGAATCTCATTATGTAAGTTGTTTGCTCGTAAGATTTCTCATTTGATCTGTAGTGCTATCTGAGTGTGAAAAGGTCAAACTGCATCAAGGTGTGTTGTGGACTCCAATAGTCCATTGAATCTGTAATAAAGTGTAACGCCTTGCCGTGGTTTTGATGGCGTACCTTGAATGAAAGGGTTAGAGGACAAGTATGCGCAGTGGAATCTTTGATTCAATGTCAAGAAAACTCGGTGCCGGGCCCACAAAAATACCTCGTTAAATAACTTAGGAATCAGGAAGGGGTTAAAGGAGAAAGAGGCAGTGCTTTCCTACGAAGCCTCGACGGAGACTTTGTTTATAAACAACACCCGCATCACCCAGTCTGGGTTGGTCGGGGAGTGACCTTGGCGGGTGGCAGAAGAGACCGGCCCTGGGGCACCACAACCTGGTAGGAAGCTCTCTCCCTCAGCGCTCCCTAAGTTCGGAGCAATTAAGTCGAGAATCTGTCAGGGAATGAGTAAATAAAAATAGGAAACAGGATAACTAGTTTAAGAAATGATTATAACAGATTTTAATAAGGAGTACTATATGTATTGATATTATTTACAGACTGATTAGTAAGAAGAATCATGATTACAAGTGAAGATACTGTTACATGTTGTTTTAGGGGCGCTCGCCATCTAACGTATCCCTAAGCAAACCACGACTACAGGACAAGGGGGGGAGAGGTTGTGAGGTGGGAGTGAGGTGTTTGGACGGGGAAAAGGGGGAGGTGCCGTGGAAAGCCAGCCTAGTGACAGTGGCCCGCGCCTTTCAGATGAAAGAGAAAGGGCAAAACACAGATGAAGGGTTAAATGAAAGATTTTATTCTTAAAGTAAACTAATAGAGAAAATACAAGATAACAAGTAAAAAGATATTTCACATATTCACTCTAATAGTCCGTTACGATCAGTCCTGGGCTGATAAAGTTCTCATGGGTGGCACAGTGACGAGCTCCATTATTGACGGGGATGAACGGCCGGGACGGTCTCGGTGGCATCCTTTGGGCACTGCAGAGGCACACTTGCGATCACCGAAATCTGTCTCCGTATCTCCGGAGATGTCGACAGCTAAAAGCGGACAGGCGGCTGGATTGGAGACTGGCGGAATCGTATTTCTGCACGAGTCCGCGGTATCTCCTCTGTTGCTCGCCTTCCCGCACATGCACTGCCGTCGACTTTCTTTAAGGGGTGAGCTCCAAGCAAAGGGAGAAAGCGGACAGGTTTTCTGCGACGACCATACACGCTTGCCGTGTGAACCCGGTCGTCTTACCTGCGCCTCGCCTTCTCAAATGCTGCTCGCTTCCGTTGTGGTTCAACGCCGAGCAGGGTAAATGCGGTGGGGTTCTCGGCGACTGGAGCCGCTGGCTGCGGCGACCGTGTCGTCTTCCCCAAACCTCGCTCCCTGCTTTTGGCCGCTGCTCGTCGGATACTCGTCTGTCTTCCTCTCGGGGCCGCATTATATTCTCGGGAGGGGTGGTGAGACATTTCTGTCCCCACTGTTGCTTCTGGCAGATCATTCTTTGTTGTGAAGTCAGGCCCTTTGTTCCCCCCAGATGAAAGCATTTTTAGAGCAATTTAAAACAGGGGAAGGGCGGTAAACAAGCTCTTAGTTCCCGAGACAATGGATGCGATGGCAAGATGGATATTGCGTAAGTTTAGATGAAAGTTTCACGACTCTCTCCCAAAGTTGTTAAGCCATTGTCTAGGATTTCTTGGTGCCGGGTTGGCGGCGACTTTCAGACTTGTAGGCGCCAGGACTGAGAACGTAGAGAGAAATATGTAAAGTTGGAAATGTTCAGAAAAGGAAAAGAAAAAATGTGTTAGAAATATTAGGAAAATGGAAAGGGAAATGAGCGGAGCGCGGGGCACGAATACGTTTGTGACAATACATAAATATATACATTACCCCCGGGGTTTTCAAACTTGGCTGATAATACAATAGATAAATATAAAACAAAGCACATATATATCCAAAACTAAAACGAGTGTCACTTGGCGCGATAGAGTTCACACGCGCTCGAACAGTTCACAAGGGTTCTCACAAGATATTCACAATGTTCGTGGCAGTTCTTGAGAGCGGAGAAGAAGGTTATGGTTAATTCTTTGTTCTTGCCTATCAGTCGAAGAGCAGTTCTGGATGGATACAATCCAGATGAGATCGCTGGTTTCACTTTGCTGTAGCCTTTTGGTGATGCTGTTTTGCGCCTCCTTGGATTTGGAAGAACGCTCATTTTCAGGCGCAACCAAAAGTCCGCGGGACGTAAGCTTGGGTAGGACGACATCTCTCTCGGCGACAAACTTTGCCGCCGCAGACCGATTCGAGGAGAAATATTTTTGCAGCGCATACCTGGAGACTTTGAATAACACTCAGAAGTGCAACAATTGTTCCAAGGATGCAAATCATAGGAGTGGTTCGGTGGAGACAGAGATATGAGCAGGCTTCGAGAGCCAGTTGCCACCCGCTCTCTCAGGTGCTTGAAGCATACCCTTCTGCTCCGCTCCCGCACACTCACTTCGTCTTCTTTTTGTACTGTCCAAAACACGCTGTTCCCCGACTGGTGACATCACCTAATCACAGAAGACGCTACTCTTTGTCTACCAGATATCTGCCGAAAAGCTGAAAGGTGGAGGGAAGAACAAAGGGGGCAATAAACGTAGGGAGGGGATAGGTAAAATATAAGCCAGATGGGTGAGAGGCTGGTAGAATACAAAAGATCATCTGGGAAACATCTTTCGAGAAGACAAAGAAGCATTTAGGCGAGAAATAAGAAAAGTATTTCTGAAGATTGTATGTATGTATATAAAGTGATGAAAATAAATGATAGGAACGAGAGGGAATAATGTAACAACCATCGGGCCGTTACATCTTCCCCCCACCAGAAGGAAGAGTTCAGCAGGAGAAGAGAGAGTCGAGGGCAGGAAGGGGTTTAATGGCTATTCTCTGGTTTCCCAGGAGATCGAATTTTCCAATGAGAAATAAATGGCTAGCTTTAATGTAGCTTCTTATGTCACAGTTCATGCCTGGCCAGAAATAACTTAGTCGTATTTTCCTGGCAGCCTTTCTCATCCCAAAGTGATCTCCACATGACGACACATCACCCCACTCATCCATCATTTCAGATTGAAGGCTATTGATAATACTTGAGAGAATTCATCGGATCGCGGAGTTTCCTTTACGGAGGAGAGTTGCATGTCCTCACATTTCTGCACATTGTTCTCTATGGGAATTGGCAAAAAGGCAGATACAGGACCGCTTTGCTCCACAGCAAAAGAAAAGGTCGGCTGATTCTTTGAAATAGCTCCAGAGGCCTGTTCCGGGAGGTTGGTGCTGAGTGCAGGTATTTTGGAAAGTTTGGCGTCTCTCGGACTAATACCAAACGAAAACTCGGGAGGATTTTTCATCAGTAACGTCCTTTACCTGAACTTCGTTGCGCACAATAATATCCAGAGTTTTGGCTGGGGCAGGTTCCACTCCAGGTGGACATGTGACAGACTGTTTGGAAACAGGATCGTCCGCGCTCTCAATTGTACGTGCGTTTGGAGTTGGAACGTCTTTAGATTTCGGATGTTTCAATTTTACATCAGAGCAAGGCTCCGCGGATTTTTCCTGTAAAGGTCCTTCCGACACTTGTGCTTCGCGCACGTTATGAGACGGATTTCCGGCTGGGGCAGGTTCCTTTTGTTTCTCTCTGAACGAGACGGCTGCAGCACAAATGCATGCATAATCAGTAGCCTTCTCAGGACTGTAAACGTTTGAACCTGGGACCTCTGGAGGAGTATGATCCTTTGGCTCGATGGCGAGGGAGGATTCGACTGATTTCCCGCGATTCAACTCGTCTGCCTTTTCTACAAGGCAGGTTTTGGGAGTGGGGATGGCAGTCGATTTTGAACCCCTCGATTTTATGGCAATATTGACCCTTCCAGATCTGGTCCGCAGTTTCTCCGCCTTCCGCTCATCGTGTGCGCGCAATGCTCTCTTTAAAGCATCTAAGGCACTCTCGCGACTGCTTTTCACCCTAGCGTCTGAGATTTTCGCGGAGCGACCTGAGAGATTGAAGCTCTTGAAATCAATGCTATCAATCTCTTCCCAGGTAATGCCGTATCTCGCTAACTCTTCATCGTCATCTTTAAAGCTGTCTGTGACAGACTCCACCTTCTCGGAAAGTTTGACGTGATCTTTGGGTGTTTGGATACCTAGTACAGCCAGGAAACTGGACTCCATTAGGTTTTTTGCTTCCAAAACGCCATAAATTACGCCCGCCAACAAAGCTATCGATTCCTGCCTTTGAGATGGCATCTCGTCTGTTAATGAAGCAAGGAAAGGTTAAAACAGTAGAGTGACGATGAGCTTTCACAGTTGCACTGGAGAAAAAGGATAGAGGGGAGAATCTGATAATTTCTACTTTTCAACCCTAAATTAACCACCTCTTAGCTACCAATATGTAACGCCTTGCCGTGGTTTTGATGGCATACCTTGAATGAAAGGGTTAGAGGACAAGTATGCACAGTGGAATCTTTGATTCAATGTCAAGAAAACTCGGTGCCGGGCCCATAAAATACCTCGTTAAATAACTTAGGAATCAAGAAGGGGTTAAAGGAGAAAGAGGCAGTGCTTTCCTGCGAAGCCTCGAGGGAGACTTTGTAAACAACACCCGCATCACCCAGTCTGGGTTGGTCGGGGAGTGACCTTGGCGGGTGGCAGAAGAGACCGGCCCTGGGGCACCACAACCTGGTAGGAAGCTCTCTCCCTCAGCGCTCCCTAAGTTCGGAGCAATTAAGTCGAGAATCTGTCAGGAATGAGTAAATAAAAATAGGAAACAGGATAACTAGTTTAAGAAATGATTATAACAGATTTTAATAAGGAGTACTATATGTATTGACATTATTTACAGACTGATTAGTAAGAAGAATCATGATTACAAGTGAAGATACATAAATATATACATTACCCCCGGGGTTTTCAAACTTGGCTGATAATACACTAGATAAATATAAAACAAAGCACATATATATCCAAAACTAAAACGAGTGTCACTTAGCGCGATAGAGTTCACACGCGCTAGAACCGTTCACAGGGGTTTTCACAAGATATTCACAATGTTCGTGGCAGTTCCTGAGAGTGGAGAAGAAGGTTATGGTTAATTCTTTGCTCTTGCTTATCAGTCGAAAAGCAGTTCTGGATGGATACAATCCAGATGAGATCGCTGGTTTCACTTTGCTGTAGCCTTTTGGTGATGCTGTCTTGCACCTCCTCGGATTTGGAAGAATGCTCATTTTCAAGCGCAACCAAAAGTCCGCGGACGCAAGCTTGGATAGGACGACATCTCTCTCAGCAACACACTTTGCCACCGCAGACCGATTCGAGAAGAAATATTTTCGCAGCGCATACCTGGAGACTCTGAAGAACGTTCAGAGGTGCAACAATTGTTCCAGGGATGCAAATCATAGCAGTGGTTCGGTGGTGGAGGAGATCTGAGCAGGTGGCGAGAGACCCGCTCTCTCAGGTACTGGAAGCGTACCCTCACACTCAATTCGTCTTCTTTTTGTTCTGTCCAAAACACGCTGTTCCCCAACTGGTGACGTCACCTAATCACAGAAGATGCTACTCTTTGTCTACCAGACATCTGCCGAAAAGCTGTAAGGTGGAGGGAAGAACAAAGGGGGCAATAAACGTAGGGAGGGGATAGGTAAAATATAAGCTAGATGGGTGAGAGGCTGGGAGAATACAAAAGGTCATCTGGGAAACATCTTTTGAGAAGACAAAGAAGCATTTAGGCGAGAAATAAGAAAAGTATTTCTGAAGATTATAGCCGGACAGTGATATGAAATTTGAAACCAATGTAAAGAACAAATCACTGTCTGAAACTGCCAATTCAAATTTCAGTTCACCGTTTCTATGGTGATAAAACAGATTATTTTCTGAAGATTATATGGAGGGCTTATCAGCAGAGTGGTCTATGTCACAGTTAGTTAGTTTTGAGAAAAATGCAGTTAAAGTTGGCAGATTTAGCTTCGTTGGTAAGAATGATCTAACTTGTTTCATGCTGTAAAGCAAGCAAGGATCGAAAGAACGGTAGCCCACTACGTCAGAATGATAGAGCAAGTTGTCAAGAATCAGCAGAGTGGGCTAACTCAAAATTAGTAAAAATGTTAGTTAGACCACTCTGCTGATAAGCCCTCCATATATATATGTATATAAAGTGATGAAAATAAATGATAGGAACGAGAGGGAATAATGTAACAACCATCGGGCCGTTATAAAAGTTACGTCTGAACAATAAAGAGACAGACTGTATTCAAAGTGAATAATCTTTAATTGATGTATTTATTTATTGATTATAACCTGTTGAAAACTGGAAGTAAAAGCGATCCAAAAGTGATTTGCCTCCCCCCCACCCCCACCCCTAAAAAACTGGGTGAAACAGAGATTAATCCTGTTAGTTTACAATGTTTTTTAGTTTACAATGTTTATAAATCTGGTAGTTTTTGTGTTTAGATTAATTCAGTAACGGTAATGTTTTGATAATAAGTTTTGTACTAATAGAAACTGAAAGTAATGTACAGCGCTTAGACAAAAGGAAAATAGTAGTTCAGTAAAAGTGGCGCTGCTGTACATATTCTGTTCTAACGAAATGGCATCTTTCCAGTAAAAGTCTATTGCAATGCAAAAGTTTTGCATCTTCATTTTTCTCACATAAAGTTAAATTTAAACTCACTCTGCTTTAGATTCCAACAAATCCTGCCTAAAGGAACATATACTGTGCCAGAATTTATATTCTGGAAGAAGTATTTTTCCGATCTCTGAACATGAACAAAAAATACATAAATGGTCGCATAACTGGAGTTCACTGTAGGAATTTATTACGAAATAGATTGAAACGCTATAGTAAGTGTTATAATACCTATTTTATTTCATAATTTCTGTTTATATTTTTCTAGAAATGTAATTATGACATAAAATGGGATACAAAATAAAATAAAATAAATAAGTAACAGAAAAGAAATTATGAAATAAAATTAATAAAAGAAAGACTATAGAGGAAAAAAAATAAAATATGGACCATACAGAAATGTCAGGAAATCGAGAGTATGTTTGGAGGATCACAGGTTTCTGAAGCTGGAGGTTTTTAAAAACTAGGCACAATATCAAATCTTTTCGACCGGTCACCATTTCTGATTTAGAGAATCATTTTAAACTCTATTAACTGAAGATCGGATACTAATGCTTTTATTCCTGAAACATTTGACATCGGTCCACTTAAAATTGATACAACAGAAATAGAAACAACAATTAGATCCCTTTAAAACAACAAATCATCTGGTCCGGGATTGATTACAAAGGAATTGATTAAAGACTAAAATATTGAAAGATAGGATTGTGAATCTGTGTGTGACCAACAAACAAACCCTCAAAGAATGGGAAATTAGTCATATTGTATCAGTTTTTAAGAAATGTGACAGAAGAGATGCCAAAACTTACAGAGGACTCAGTATCAACAGTAGACTCTATTCAAAAGTTTTAAAGCTAGAGGGAGAAATTGAAAATATAATTGGGAGAAGATCAAAGTGATTTTAGGGCAGGAAGATCTTGCATGGATAATCTTTTTGTATTGCAACAGAAAAAAAAAACACTCTGTTGGAACCAAAACACATTTGGCCTTAATAGATTTAGAGAAACCATACGATTCATTCCTAGAAATAAACTGTGGAAAGTGTTAGAGAATATTAACTTAAACCTCACGCTTATCGAAGTAATTAGAGAAATTTATAAAAATAATGTGGCTTACATACACCATGGGCAACACCTATCTAAGCTACTGTACCTGTAAAAGGATTAAGACAGGGATGTAGCCTGTCTCTGATATTGTTTAACCTGTATATCGAACAAGTTTTAAAAGACTGTCAAAAATGGGCATTGCAATAAATGATCACTTTCTTTTAACTCTAAGTTTCGCTGATGATCAGGTGGTTCAAGAACATTTTGATTTGGAATTCATGGTGAAAAGGCTAAAAAGGGCCTGTAAGACTTATTATATGACCAATTTTATAAAAGAAACAGTAATTAAAATTACTTACCTTAGCTGGGGTAAATCCTCTGCCAGTGTAGTTAAGTAAAACTGTACAGGTTTTTTGGTATTACTAACAATACTGTTGATAGCAGCTATAAGGCCAGGAAAAGTATTTTTATCTCCTGCCATAACAACAGGAACTGGATTACTTGTATTATCTACTTGGTTGGATGTTTCATGTTGAAACCCAGACAAAACTAATTCATCATTTACTGGCTTGAACTGTAAATCTAAGCATAAAAGAAAAATAAATAAATAATTAAAAAACTGAGTTATAAATTAGAGCTGTTATTTTATCTTTATCCTTCTTTCTCCTTTACCCCCATTTCTCTAGCTTTCACTTTATTCTTTTGTTTTTTAAAGGGGGTAGGGATGAGATGTTAAGATAGTTAACGTGAATTAACAGTCTATATTAGCTGACAATAACGCTGATTGTTAATCATATGTAAAAGAAATGGGGAAGGGACACATGTATTGTAAGATGCTAATTCAGTCAGTTTATCATATAATTATCACATACATTTACATTACTATACATTATACACTATTAAATATGGGATATCTCAACTTCAGTGCCACAAAATCCCTCTCCCATCGTAAAAACCTAACCATTGATTCCTGGATGAAAACATTTAACAAGATCATTTTTCTTCTAGTGTTTCGTGTAGCCCCAAATGTTGGCTTTCTGATGATGAAGTACACAAAATATTCCAACACTAATTTTTAATCAGTAACAGTTTTAATAAGAATAAGTTTAAATAAATACTACATCTACTCTCATAACATTAAAAAAAATATATTTTTTAATGCAAACGAATTTTCGAAAGCATATTCCTTGCTTTCTTTTTCAAGTTTGTTTGATAATAATATCGAGGGTCTCAAGCCAAAAGGTTCTATGTGCGTTTTGCCTAATTTTGATCCATACAACTTTCCGGCACAGAGAAAGCTGAAAGAAGTAAAAGAAGCGAAAATTGAACCTTTTGGAACAATCAGCTGACAGGCTAGAACTAGTTTTTCAAACAAAACCTTCTGGCAGACGACAGAAGTCGCCAAAATAAACCGTTTAGCACACAGAACTAAAATTTATCAAAAGTGCACATAGAACCTTTTGGCTTGGGACCCTCGATATGTTCTCAGGTGAACTTACATTGAGTATACATAGTTATCAACAATCACAATACTATAATAACACCTACAATCTTACATTAATATTACAATAATTGATAATTTACAATTCATTGAATTCATCAATTATTACAGATTTTTTGTTTCCTTTGAAGCATTTTTTTTACCATTTCATTAGCTAATTTTACAAACATACTCTCTACTTCTAAGCCACTACTTTTATAGAAATTTAAGTTCTTGGTATTTCTTATTATGAAGCTCTCCAATATTTTCCTTGTTTTACAATCCTTTTCTAACATTAAAATTTTGACCTCATCTTTAATACAGTAGCCCGTTCAAGAACAATGATCAGCTACATCAGACTTGTACTCTAATTTATTTTTAATACAGTATGTGTGTTCTTTTGCTCTTTCAAGGGTCATTCTTTTACTCTCTCCAATATAAATTTTACGGCAATTAAGACATTCTAATTGTCAAATTAATCCCATGTTTGGATCTTGACTATTTTCATTTACTTTGTGGCATAAAATAGTTTTCAATTTGTTCTGATATTCAAATGTCACATTTATTCCATGTCTTTTGCAAATTTTCTTTAATTCCCAACTGCTGTTGTTTAAATATGGGATTATTATTCTATTTTTATTATCATATTTACCTATTTCTTTAATTTTAATTTTATTGTAATCATTTATTACTTTATTTACAAACTTATCTTCGTAATCATTTTTCTTCAATATTTCTTATTTCATTTTCAAAATCTAAATTTTGGCTGGAATTTCAGTCTAATCTATAAATATAGTTATCTACAATATTCTTTGTAATTATAAAGCTATGGCTAGACTTAAAATTTAAAATATGGTCGCTCTGGAACTCTTTCCGATGATGTTTAACATATAAATTACTAATATTCTTTTTTATTAGACATACATCTAAAAAGGTTTATCTTTCATCTTTTTTTTCTTCTAATTTAAATTTAAATTAAACATTCTTTCTATTTATAAAGTGAAAAAAATTTTGAAACTGCCTTTTTGTTCCGTACCATATATAACCAATATATCGTCAGCATATCTGTAGTATTCAAAATTAAATTTTGATTCCTTTAATACCTCATTTTCAAAAAAAATCATGAAAATATTACAAAGGCCACCTGATATAGGTGAACCCATTGGAAAACCTTTAATTTGTTTGAAGATTTTCTTCTTGTGTTGAAAATATTTATTCCTAGTAATAATTCTAATCATAGGCGGATCCGGGGGGGGGGGGCTAGTGGGGGCTATAGCCCCTCCCTTCAGCTGTGAATATAGACTGGATAAAATGGGGTTTACAGAGGTTGCTGCCTGATACACATTACAATTGTCACGATGACGATTTTAATTGCTAATAAAAAGCTGGCTAATAGCATGCACATCAGACTCACAAATATAGGCAGCTCTTTAGAAAAGTTAGCCCCCCCCCCCCCCTCAAAAACCCCTGGATCCCCCAGTGATTCTAATCCAATTCATAATTCAATATTATTTAAATTTAGATTCATTAATTTTTCATTATTCTCATATGCCAGTTTTTCCACAATTTGCAAAGTTTCTTGAATACAAATATTTGAAAACATTTTATCAATGTCTAAGGAATAAAGATAAAAATTTTTATACCATAAGTCTTCTTAATTCTCCCTCTTCTAGACATTCTATATAGTGAAAGGACTTCAAAATCTTCAAATAAAACAAAAATAAATGTATAAAATAATACATTTATTAAAATAAACATCTAAATTTTCGAAAAGACATGTCTTCTTTTCTTTTTCAAAGCAGAAAACAACAACAATACCTTACAAACAAACAGAGGAAAACTACACATATGTAAGACACTCATGAAATTGTATTGTAACCAACAATACTACAAAGTATTACTCTCCTAATTCTTCAATTTTTACCTTATTCTTACAATTTGAAAATACATTATTAATCTCTTTGGCCATTTCAACAATAAAATTGTTTACATTAACACCTTCATTTCTATTTATATTCATCTTTTTTGTATTTCTAATTAGTAAACTTTCCATAGTCTTCCTAGTTTTATAATCTTTTTCAATACATAAAATTTTGATTTCATTTTTTACACAATGATTTTTATTCATGCAATGTTCAGCAAATTCAGATTTCTCATTTAATTTGTTTTTTATGTAGTAATTATGTTCCAATGCACGTTCTTTTATTGTTCTTTTGGTTTCTCCAAGATAGAACGCATCACAAATCATGCATTCTATTTTGTAAATAGCTCCCATTTCCCCTTTTTTGTCACTAGTATTTATTTAATTACAAATAATATTTTTTATTTTATTATTATAATAGAAACCCACATCAATGTTAAAGTTTTTACAAATTTTCTGCAGTCCAATACTATTTTTATTAAGGTAAGGGATAAACACTTTTTTCTTTTCCTTATCCATATCTAATTCCTTTATTTTGAATGTGTTGAACTTTTGGATACTATTATTGATAATTTTCAGTGTATCCATTTTTCATTAGAATTGTTTTTATTTTATCAATTTTCATTTGGTAATCTTCTTCACTGCTTGATGATCTATCAATCCTTCTTAAATAGTTCTCAATAATGTTTCTTTTTATATGAAAACTATGTCCTGATGCAAAGTTTAATAAGTGGTCACTCTTGAATTCTTTTCTGTAATATTTTAAAACTATTTTATTGTCCTTATTTATTAAACACAGGTCAAGGAAATTTAGTTTTCTAAATTCCCTATTCTAAAAAATTTCTAAATATTCACTTCCTTCTCCATTTTGAACTTTATGTCTTTATTTCTTTTGTTTATATTTTTGAAGAAAATTTCAAATTGCCTATCAGTACCAAACCAAATTACTAAAATATCATCAGCCTAACGAAAATATTTTAGATTATATTTACACTCATTAAGAAATTTACATTCAAAATAGTTCATGTAGATGTTGCATAATGTGCCTGATAACGGTGAACCCATTGGAAAACCTTTTATTTGTTTGAACATTTTTTCTTGGTGTTTAAAATAAGAATTTTGTGTTATCAGTTCCACTAATTCCATTAAATCTCTATTGTCCAAATTATGTTTTAATAAAATTTCCTTGTTTTTGTGTGCCAAATCTTCTAGTATATTTAATGTTTCCTCAACAGGTATGTTTGTGTACATGTTCTCTATGTCTAATGAGTACAAATGAAATTTTCTGTTATTTTGAAACATTTGTTCAATTTTCTTAATTAAATCTTGTGAATTTCTGATTATTACTTCTCTTCTGGGAAGTTTGAAGTTTTTTATTATACTATTAACATATCTTGCTATATTTTGAACAGGGCTTCCATAAGCATTGATAACAGGTCTAATGGGGTTACCTTCTTTGTGTGTTTTTATAAAAAAAATTTCCTTGACCTGTGTTTAATAAATAAGGACAATAAAATAGTTTTAAAATATTACAGAAAAGAATTATTTATTTCAATAAATGTATGGTTTTATACAATTTTATAATTCTAATGAAAAATGGATACACTGAAAATTATCAATAATAGTATCCAAAAGTTCAACACATTCAAAATAAAGGAATTAGATATGGATAAGGAAAAGAAAAAAGTGTTTATCCCTTACCTTAATAAAAATAGTATTGGACTGCAGAAAATTTGTAAAAACTTTAACATTGATGTGGGTTTCTATTATAATAATAAAATAAAAAATATTATTTGTAATTAAATAAATACTAGTGACAAAAAAGGGGAAATGGGAGCTATTTACAAAATAGAATGCATGATTTGTGATGCGTTCTATCTTGGAGAAACCAAAAGAACAATAAAAGAACGTGCATTGGAACATAATTACTACATAAAAAACAAATTAAATGAGAAATCTGAATTTGCTGAACATTGCATGAATAAAAATCATTGTGTAAAAAATGAAATCAAAATTTTATGTATTGAAAAAGATTATAAAACTAGGAAGACTATGGAAAGTTTACTAATTAGAAATACAAAAAAGATGAATATAAATAGAAATGAAGGTGTTAATGTAAACAATTTTATTGTTGAAATGGCCAAAGAGATTAATAATGTATTTTCAAATTGTAAGAATAAGGAGAGTAATACTTTGTAAGTATTGTTTGTAACAATACAATTTCATGAGTGTCTTACATATGTGTAGCTTTCCTCTGTTTATTTGTAACGTATTGTTGTTGTTTTCTGCTTTGAAAAAGAAAAGAAGACATGTCTTTTCGAAAATTTAGATGTTTATTTTAATAAATGTATTATTTTATACATTTATTTTTGTTTTATTTGAAGATTTTGAAGTCCTTTCAATAAGAAATTTTCTTATTTTTGAAATACAATGCTGTAATTTCATTTCCAAATCTTTAGTGTTTCTAATTATAACATCTTCCCTTGGCAATTTGAATTTATTCACAATTCTGTTAAAAAATCGCGCTACGTTATGTACAGGACTACCGTATGCATTGATTAATGGTCTAACAGGGTTGTTGATTTTGTGTATTTTAACTCTAACATGAGAGTTTTACTTGCATCTTTTAGAATTTCATTTTAAAAAATATATTTTTTTTTAATGTTATGAGAGTAGTAGTAGTATTTATTTAAATTATGATAAGCAGAAGAAGAGATTTAAGGAAGAATATGGATTAGTAAGAATAAGTTTATCTGTTCTGTCTTTTGCTATTAAGCCTTGTTTTACAAAAGCAGTAGAAAAATGAATCATGTTTGACTAATAGTCAGTCTAGGTTTAAAAAAGAATGTAACTGCCCAACATTCAACTATAGAGTCCAAACGAAGGAGCTCTTTCTTGTACGAACATAACAATAAAACAAAACAGGGTCTGTATGGTTTGATGAGATTAGCCTGCAAAGAGGCCTGATCTCAACCCAATTACTTTTAAGATGAATTGAAATACTGACTGTGAGCCAGGCTGAACCACAAACATCAGTGACCAAACTCACTAATGCCTTGTGGAAGAATGGAAGGGAGTTACCAAAGAATTGTACAAATTTAGGAGAAAGAGTGAAGAGTTAAGGATGTTAAAGGAGAATCAATTCCACATTAATCCCTCTACAATAGATTTTTGGTGAGCAAGTGTGTGTGTATAAATTTCAGTCACAAAATGACTATAAAAAACGAACAGATTCCACAATTCTTTCTTAGTACCATGCCTTTTCGTGAACCTGGACATAATATTCTAGTAAAGGAAGAGAAAATATGATTTTTCTCCCCATAATTAATTTCTGACAACATAGCTTCCTTTCTTTGAATATCATCTTTTTAAGTTGCTAATAAATTTAATTGTTTTGTTTCTTTGGCAGAATTAGTGAGTAATAAATAAGGGTGGAAATGAAACAAACATAAACTCTATATTTACACATACATTAGAATTCTGCAGCTAACAGATGTCAATAACCTCTGAAGTCATTTATGGTGCTTTCTCGTGCTGGTCCCAAGCCCTGATAAAGGAAGAGAGTGAATAGTTATGGTCTTTGGGTTACAATGATGTCAGATTAATGTCACAGACACAATCCAAAAAACACCTGTTCCATCAATATTACCAGCAAATCCTACCCCAGTGGGGAAAGGTGAAGGCAAGTACCTAGCATCTTAAAACTAAGATTAACCTAACTAAGGTAACCCTCACCTTAGTTGAGTCCCTCATCCTTCAAGTTAAATGTTAATGTAAGGCTGGCAGCAAAAAAAAAAAAAAAAAAAAAAAACCATTTGCTGAGAATCCTAATAAAAGATACCAGACTGATCTTAAAGAGACCAACTACAAATAGAAAACGAAAATGATTTTAGCTACTTGGATTATATTATGGGAATCTGAATAATGTTAGATGATATGACTTTCACCAAAATGATCATGCTATGATTGATTGAAGACATTTTAAAAGTTAATGTCTGTAGGGGATCTGATGTAGATACTGACATTTATTTGGTGAAGATCAAATACCGACAAAAGATATCACTCACGTCAAGAACAAAGGGACATGAAAAATGATATAGAGAAATTAAAAAATATGGAAATCATATAGAGAAATAGTGGAAAAGTTAAAGTGAACTATAAACAAGAGGTTATGAAATGCCTAGAAGAAAATTTATAGCCTCAAGACAATGGAGGACCAATAGCAGATGACAAAACATACTACAGTCGAACCCCCACTTTTCAAGGGACTCTGAAAAAATGGTGAAATTGAGGGAAAGTGTAAATTATGGGAAATGGTTTCCGTATACCAAGAACATTAAGGAAACAATATTCAATACATAGAATGAATTGTAATCAATGCTTGGAACTTTTAAAAGACACAGGACTATATTAAATATTACAATTAAATATTTAATTTAGAAAAGGAAAATTAACATACACTTTATTTTAATCACTTTAAAATCTCAAAATATAAGGCCCACACACATTTCAAATGAAACAAGATGGGGTAACAAGAATGAAGCCGAAACTGAACGAAGACATCGAGTGTCAAAGCAATCATTATATCGAAGTTGCGATGGTCTCATGAGTTGCAATCACAAAGTGTAATAAGTGGATGTTGGAGGAGAGACTATATTTGGCCGGAAAAGGTGTGCATTAGTTTCGAGTAAATACCATATTTTGTCCTGATGCCATTGAATTTGCATAAATTGTCCGTATTGATGGCAAAATTTACGTTGGTAGTCGCTATTTTATGTTCAATTTTTCTCATGGATGCCATCTTTTTTTATTTTACTCAGTTTGGTGGAAACAACATAAACTGAGGAAAGTTTGATATTATGACAGCGTAAAATATAGGGGGAAAAAATATATAATAATAGGAAAATTGAAGGGGGTTGAGAAAAAATGATGTAAATGATGGGAAAACGTTATTTACGGGAATGTAAAAGCGGGATTCGACTGTATATGTAAGACTGCAGAAAAAGCACTGGGATTCTAAAAGGGAGGAAAATGCATGGTTTGGTGAAGAATGGAAGGGAGCATTAGAAATATAACAGGCATCATGTCAAAAAATGCTATGCAGAAATACGAGATTTAGTGCCATGCCTTATAAGAAGCTAGAAAGAAGGCCAAACAACTATATGTCAAAGGAAGAAAAAGAAAGAATTCATTTAACTGTAGGACTATTTTAAGAGAGTGAAGGACTGAATTCCATGAAGGGGTAAGCCATGTTAAAGGAGGTTTTCAACTCAAAATGACTGTGTATGATGACGACACAGAAGGAAATGTGATAGTAAAAATAAAAGTGGTGGAGAAAACATGGGCTGACTGTTTCGAGAAAATTACTTACTTAACCTTCATTAGTCTGGCAGAGTGACACACCCCAGAGCTTATGTTTTGTTTCGTTGTTTCTTAGTTTGCCAACACTACATCTTGTGCTCTCTTGTATCTTTCTCAGTCTATGATAGATGGCAGAAAGAGTGCAGTTGCAATCAGTCTTGAAACACTCAGCTTGTTGTAGACTGATTTGGATGCCACACACCTCACCAGACTATTGACAGTAAAATTTTCTGTGCTGACTAAGCTTAGGTAAACATCAGTTTTGTAATTATATTATTTTTTTTAATAAATACTTGATATCTTTTAATTTTCTGATAACTATCTTTTGAATAACAGTTAAATTGTTCTGATTCACAAAGAATTTGACACACGTTTCATAAATCCAAAAGAAAGGAAAAGTTCTACTACTAGTTTCTACAATGCATCATGATGATAGAATTGATGAGGCGTTGAGAAAACCAGAGATTATCACATCATGTAACCAAACTCAGGGTGCTGTAGACACTGTGGATCAGATGTGTGCCTCATACAACGTTTCTACAAATTCTGCACGATGGCCTCTGATGGTGTTTTATGCTATTTTGAATATTGGTGGCATTAGATGATTTTTACAAGTAATATGTAAGAGCAAATCAGATGTCGCCAATTTCTGAAAAATTTGGTAATGGAGGATTATTGCAAACACAGGGCTGTATACTGTCATGGTTTATTTTGGTTATTTTGTTGTTTTTTTTCCTTTCCATGAAATGTTTTTATTCTCAGTTCACATTTTTTTTAATTTTTAATTTTAATTTTGACTTAAGTGTTTTAATGTTTTGTCTTATTTTTGTGTTAGATTTATTGCTATTTCATCAATCATGTTTATCTTTCTTTTAATCCTTCTTGTCATCTTGTTTTTCGTTTTTTTTAATCAATTTATTATTCTTCTTGTTTCTCTTTATGTTCTTTTTATGTTTACATGATAACTTTCATTTAGTTTATTTTTCCCCTGGTCGTTAACTGTCAATTAACTCTTCCTATGTCATATGTTGACTTTATGTCACCTGTACCACTATTGGTTAATTTTTTATGTGTATTGATGATGTGGTCATGTCTATATAATAATCAGATATTTTGTTAGAAAAATAATAAAAGAGAATGACAACACTGACAGCAACTTCTTACTTCTTAATCTCTCACTTGCTGTTGGTCTTTATTTTATTGTAAATCTCCACTGTTTTACTTATAAGGTTGGTCGCATTGTGATTAATGATCAGCCCGAACTGAAATTTGTGTGTTGTGAGAAACATCGAATATGTCGGTTGTTTCTCAGTGGAATGGGAAAAGAAAATCAATTCCCATCATTGTGAGCAGTTCGCGAAAAGACTAGGACATGGAGGAATGACAGACTTGTTGTATCTGCGAGGGGAACATCAAGATTTTTGGAGACATCAGAGAACAGCAGTGATCTCCAGAGTGAACTACTGGATCCTGAGTGTTTCAGACACATTTCCCGCCTTGTGTTCACAGCCGCCAAGTTCGGATCAGCAGTGTATGCTTCATTATTCCGCTGATGTGTCTGGATGCACAGTGGCACAAATGTGTGTATTTTGTTTCAGTTCTGTTAAGAACTAGAAATAAGTGAAACATGCGCTCTGTGTTCTTCTTCACAAATTTGGGATCCCAAATTAAATGACAAAAGGTGCGACGGTGATTTTACTATAAGTACTCTTTTTCTCTAATATTAACTGTAGTTCAAAGAGACTGAGAAAAATTCTCCTTATGAACTCATCGGTAGTAAGGAACTTTGAAAACTGTCATAACCACAATAAAATTATTTTAAACATTTTTCTTTAGATCTGTGTTGATACATCGTGTGTATTTGATAACAAATTTTAAGAGATTTATATAAATATTTTAATTAATAATTTCATTGTCTTGATGTTTGTATTTATTTTCATCTTCTATTCTTAGGCTTTGATATTTACTCTTTGGACCCAGCACTATTGATTGAGTAACTGTTTACATTAAATCTTAGTTGCTTTGAACTCTAATTATATATTTGTTTTCATGTCTATTTTTCCTTTTTATTTTACTAAGATAGTTGGGATTTTCATGTTATTTTTTTTAATGGGTTTTTTCTGTTATTTCTATTAAAAAATAAATATACGTGTCAAAACTGTGACCAATTCCTATATGTTTGAAACACATAATTCCTTTCTGTAAAGAATGTGTTGTGCAAAGTGAAGGTAGGGAGTCTGAATAAACTTCAGAACACGCAATAAATAGAGACGACATGTATTAGTTTATCACAATAGATATTTTTCTTATATGTCAATTGTGTTGTGTGATTCAAAGATTGGTAATAAATAACAAAATCTGTTTTCAATTGAGTGTTACAATGGCTTAACCACAAATATTAATATTATATTAGGATAACATTCTTGTTTTACTGTAGAAATATATTTATTGATAATAAATAAACTATTTCATAAAAGAAAGTTTGCATTCTATCAAGTTTTGATAGCGTATAACAATCAAAATACTTTGGGGTGTGACACCAGACCAATGGTGGTAAATTTCTTAACCAGACTCACAAAGGGTTAACAACACTGATAATACAGGAACCAACATACAGAAAACAGCTTCTGGAGGACCTAAATCATTCATTGCTGAGCCAACCTGTGAGGCAGCGACTGCCATCATTAGAAAATTAAAAATAATAACCAGGAGAATAACCAGAGCACCAGGAGAAGTTGCAATATGTACCCAGAGAAAAAGTGATGTGAAAGGAAATTCATGCATTGATTGAAATTATATGGAAGAAAATGCCTAAAGATTGGTACCCTGCAATCTCATCCACAAAAGAAAGTGACAAATTAGGGTTCTCTATAATTATAGAGAAATCTCTCTCTCCTGACTGTAGTTTATAAAATCTATACTAATGTACTTGCAAATTATGTTGAACTATAAAATGTAATTGGTAAAAGCGTTAGTTCAGAAAGAGCTAAAGTAAAACTGACTAAATATTCATCCTAGACAAATAATAGAGAAAACACATGAACCTAACATTGATGTACATTAATTGTATATAAACTTACTATTAATTGTATTAATAGAAGAAAACTATTTGAAGTTTTGAAATAATTAGGAATCCCTACTCAATTCATAACTTAATTAATGACACTTCAAAAAAAACATGAATGTACAAGGAAAACTTTTGGAGAGTTTTAAGACATTAACAGATCTAAAACAATGCAATGCACTTTATTTAACTTGTGCATGGAAGAAGTCATCAGTGATATTTAAATTAACCCTGAAGGAACTATTTTTAACATAGTCAGACAGTATTTGGCATATGTGGATGAAATTGTGATTCTAGGGCATAAATATGTAGAAGTGTTTTAGGAAATGGAAGAAACTGAAAAACAAACTGGCTTGAACTGAAGATAAAACAAAGTTTATGAATAATTGGAAGTTCAGGAGGTGATTGAAAGGAATATTGACAGCATAGCTTTCAATATCACTGGTAAAGAAGTAAGACACTGGAAATATGTCTGCTGCTAAGTATCATTATTAAAGATTTTATAAGCAACTTAAAATGCAAATAGATAAAAGACTCATGGCAATATGCAGTGTAGAGACATGGACTGAAAACATCCAGGAAATGGGAAAGGAAAAAATATTCTCCCAAAGTTTGGAGAATAATAAGAAGGTAAAATGTAAATAAAATACAGATGATATTACACTGATCATCATAAAAGACTGGAGTAAATAAGGCATGGAATGAAAGAGCTGTTTCTGATAATCCACAAAGATCTGTCAGGGGTAAACCAAAAGAGAATGACATTGAGGAGGATTTGATAAAGACTGCCATGGACAGATGTAATTGGACATTAATCGTCAAGGGAGAGATGGCTAACTTTAAAAGAGATGCACAAGAGGGAAAAAAAAACAGACATCAGTTGTCAGTGAATTTAAGAAATGTAAATCAATTCGAATTTTGTTTCAGCTCTCTCAATCCTTCTACACACTGCCGCCACAATTCTTTGTTAAAATATTTTATTGTTTATAATATTTTTATGATTGCTGCTTTTAATGCAGATATTTCAGATACATCACATTTATTGAAGTCTATTAGCACTGTCTTTGTCTGTACCTGATAGCTCTTATATAAACTCTGTACTTTCACAATTCTTTTTTATATATATATAAATATTCATGTGGGTGAATATGTGTGCCTCTTCTCTTATACCAAGCTCTGTCCAGCCAAAAAAAAACCCCTGATTGGCAAGTATCCAGTAGTGTTCCTTCACAAGATTCATTCATTCATTCAATCGCCCGTAACACCCGTGCCGGGTTTGGACGCTCTCCTACCAGAGGAGTTATAGGCTAGATACTGCAAGGGGGCGCCAACCCCAAGGGAAGAAACGAACAACACAGAAGAAAGGAAAGTGAAACACCCATGCCACTGCCGGGATTCGAACCCAGGTACTGGCGCATTGGACGCCACGGCTGGCCGTCGCCGAGACCGCACGACCACGCCAGCACAGCCCTTAACAAGATGGTATCTCCTGTCTTGCTTACTATATTGATGCAACATTGAAACATTTCCGGATTGGTCAGTTAATCTGCCCTGTGATTGGCTGAACGGGGAGGTCAATCAACTATGCGACTAGCTCTCTCTCCTAGTGACTAACCGAACAGAAAGCTCCGAGCAGCCAGTGACCGACCGAAGAGGAAGCTTCAAGTAGATCTTGAGAATCCATCAAAAATATATATCAACTATAAATAAAGTGTGTGTATCTTAAACTATAACACGGACGACAGTTTCTGTTATTTTCGACCATACATCAATATTGCATTATGCCTGCATAACACTGTTTTCTTAATTTGTAATATTTATAATCTTCATTTAATAACTAATAGCTTTGATTCTGACAAAATTCACAAAACTTGTATTGTGACAAGGAATTGTTGTGCTTAAAATATGAGATGAATACACACATGAAATAATTTAGATACATATATAGGTTTCTGGACCATTAGACCCCTCTCCAATATTTAATGTTGTTTCCTTTCAACCATTTATTGTTGTACTCCTCTAAGTAAGGATTTGTAAAGAAAACCAATATAATGAAGGTCTTCAAGTTATTTGACCTGAGTTCATTTTTGTTGTTGGACATTTTTTTTTTTTTGTAATTTCTGTTTCTCTAAAGAAGTTTCTTCTATTGTGGTATTAATGTAGATTATTAATTTTTGAATCAGAAAATAAAACATGTATTCTCTTTTAAATTCTAACACAAACAAATAAATAAATAAATAAATAAATAAATAAATAAATAAATAAATAAATAAAT